>JAXLNO010005968.1:0-35000 GCA_038087875.1 Malacoraja senta
ACAGTAATGATGAACGAGAGAAGGAGGGAGATCGAGATCCTCAGGAAGGCAGCTAATGATATACGTGCCCACACTAACCTGGCCACGCTTCCGCTGACTACCATGCAAGATGGAAGCGTCATCTTGATATGAATGAAGAAGAGAGCGAAGGACTTGAAAACTATGACCATCAGAGTAAGAACAGCTTCTTCCCAGCAACCAGCAGACTCTGAATGACTTCATAATACTAACCATAATCTTCTCACTTGAAGACAGCAAGATTGGGAATCTTATTAAGGCCCTGTCCCACTTTCCCGAGTTACTCACGAACTCTCCCGAGTTTTCCCCTTGAGTCGAACTCTGGGGATGTCGTGGAATGTCGGTAGCGAGCTCGTAGGAGCCCGATGGAGTCCGTAGATGTTTCGTAGCGGCTCGTAATGCCAGCTGTAGGAACTCGGGGCATCAGGTAAGTCGGGACGTTTTTTCAACATGTTGAAAAGTGTCCACGAGTTAAAAAAATAGCCCCGAGTACCTACGAACGGCTATTACCGTAATTCTCCGAGTTCGAATCAAGGGGAAAACTCGGGAGAGTTTGTGAGTAGCTCGGGAAAGTGGGACAGGGCCTTTACAATTTCAGGGTTCCCGGTCCAAGTCTCACTTTAGACTTTAGACTTTAGAGATACAGCATGGAAACAGGCCCTTCGGCCCACCGAGTCCATGTTGACCAGCAATCACCCTGTACACAAGCACTATCCTACACACCAGGGACCAATTTTACGGAAGCCAATTAAACAACAAAACCTACCCAGAGAAAACCCACGGGTCACAGGGAGAAAGTTCAAACTCCGTACAGACATCACCCCTAGTCAGGATCAAACCCGAGTCTCTGCTCTGTAAGGCACCAAATCTACTGCTGCGCCACTGTGCCACCCAAAGGAAAGAAAGAGAGAGAGAGAGAGAGAGAGAGAGAGAGAGAGAGAGAGAGAGAGAGAGAGAGAAGAGAGAGAGAGAGAGAGAGAGAGAGAGAGAGAGAGAGAGAGATAGAGAGAGAGAGTGACAGAGAGAGAGACAGAGAGAGAGAGAGAGAGAGAAAGTGAAGAGAAAGAAAGAAAAATAAAGAAAAGTGCCATAAACAATGAATTAGTCAGCAGATTATTTTGAGGCATTGCATGTGAGATAGATGTGAGTGGGAAAGTGCCATGAGATCTTGTATATCCACTTGAGAGTTTCTGGCCTCATACCAAACATAGAATTTCCAACTGCATAATTCACTCTGTGTGCCAGCTGATGTGCCCAGGTCCCTGAAATGCAACTTGAATCCATATTTTAACTCGGAGGTAAATGTGCTAGAACAGTGATTAGTTTAGTCATGGATCTTGGATGAAAAAGTCATCAGTGAAGCAGGGAGGAGAAATGGATGTAAAAACAAGTAACTGCAGGTGTTGGTTTACCAAGGAAAGACACAAAGTGCTGGAATAACTCAGCAGGTCAGGCGGCATCTCTGGAGAAAATGGATCGGTGATAGTTAGGTGATAGATTTAGCTCTTAAGGCTAAAGGAATCAAGGGATATGGGTAAAAAGCAGGAACGGGGTACTGATTTTGGATGATCAGCCATGATCATATTGAATGGGCCGAATGGCCTTCCCCAGCACCTATTTTCAATGTTTCTATGTTTCAGGGTGGGACCCTTCAGAAACGTCACCCATCCATGTTCTCCAGAGCCACTGAGTTCCTCCAGTACTTTGTGTCTCCATTCAGGTTGATCCAAGGCAAGCCGCCCCTGGAGAATATGGATAGGTGACGTTTTGGGTCTGGACCCTTCTTCAGGAGAAATGAATGCTGAGCCAAAGAAGGAATCACACAATAGAAAGGGATGATGGGTGGGTTGTAATGGCACCCATCAAAGCGTATGCGTAGAATGTCATTGATTAATTTTCATGCCATAGAAAATAACTGTAGGATTAATAGGAGTTCTTTGTTAATTAAGGCTTCACAACCTTGTGTAAGTTTAATCAGATTTATGGGTTTCATGGCAAATTCTGATCCCGTTCAAAACAAACAATTCCCTCCGATGTGTTGGTTAAGAATTAATTTGCAGAGTGCTGGTCCACATCTCCAACCCGAGCCCTTTCCGCGGCTGACGAAAATTAAAGATAATGGCTGCAAACTTGCTGCAGAGATACAGTGCTTCAAATGGGCTGGAATGCATGTCAGATTTCTCGAGAAGTCCTCATCGTGTGAAGGAGGAATGAGAGGAACATTACCGAAAGCATCTGTCACAAGCAATCTCATCTGTTGTCTGCAGCGAGGATTGTGAATCACCATCGCCTGACGATAGCTCCTGTCTCACCAGAGGCAATAACTGCACAAATGTACAGGTGAGTCAGGGTTGATATGTGTCAGGTGATGAGAGCTGAAAAAGCCGCAAACATAACCCCTTCACTGCTGCGTCTTCAGTGATCGCACGAAGGGCACGAAACTATCAGCGCTATAGAACGTAGAGCAGTACCGATAGACACAAAATGCTGGAGTAACTCAGCGGGACAGGCAGCATCTCTGGAGAGAAGGAATGGGTGACGTTTCGGGTTGAGGTACTTCATCAGATTGTTCTGTCAGTTCAGATCAGATTCAGATTCAGATTCTTCAGATCAGTTTGAAGAAGGGTCTCGATCCAAAAGGTCACCCATTACATCTCTCCAGAGATCCTGCCTGTCCCGCTGAGTTACTCCAGCATTTTGTGTCTTCTTCGATTTAAACCAGCATCTGCAGTTCCTTCCTACATGTAGAGAAGTACAGTACAGGAACAGGCCCTATGGCCCACAATGTTTAGTTTAGTTTAGCTTAGAGATACAGCGCAGAAATAGGCCCTTCGGCCCACCGAGTCCGCACCGACCAGCGATCCCCGCA
The DNA here is from genome assembly GCA_038087875.1 of Malacoraja senta. NCBI lineage: Eukaryota > Metazoa > Chordata > Chondrichthyes > Rajiformes > Rajidae > Malacoraja > Malacoraja senta. The sequence goes on from JAXLNO010005968.1 coordinate 2,888, forward strand.
CATTAACGCTATCCTACACACACTAGGGACAATTTATACACACACCACGCCAATTAACGTGCAAACCCGTGCGCCTTTGGAGTGTGGAAGGAAACTGAAGATCTTGGAGAAAACCCATACGGTCACGTGGAGAACGTACAAACTCCATACAGACAGCACCTGTAGTCGGGATTGAATCCGGGTCTCTGGCACTGCAAGCGCTGTAAGGCAGCAACTCTACCACTGCGCCACCGTGCCACCCAGTCTGTGCCAAAATAACAGCAGGGTAAAGTAATCTTTTCTGCCTGCATGTGAAGCATATCCCTCCAATCTCTGGGCATCCATGTGCCTATCTAACAGCCTCATCAGCCACTATCGTGTCTGCCTCCACCACCACCCTGGCAGTGCATTCCAAGCACCCACCACTCTCTCAGTAAACTTCTCTGTATTGATGGTTGTAGCTAGCTGTCTTCCCATAGCATGGGGACTGAGCAAGAACCCTGGCTGTCAATTGTTCATCCCTGGACTTAATAACTATTTGCTGGCCCAGCAACCGGATGGAACTCCTGTCATCTACCTCCTGGTGAATGGATCACATCTCCCTCCAACCCTGCTCCTTTACAATTAGAGTCTGTATTTACTGGACTAACGTCAAGTAATTTACCTCCAAGACAAACTTAAATTGTTGCATCTGCTCAGCCAAAATCCCATTAACTGCGACGTTCGATGTGTTTAATTATGTAGAATGATCTTAAGCTCCCCTTTATAATGTGGTGAGTAATCTGTTTGATTTCGGAGAGGACCACTGAGACATTGTATAGTTGCGTGACTGAACTCGGCAAACACAGCTTGGTAACAGAACAGCTAATCCCCAACGCTCTTGAGTTGAGCTGGCCCTCCTGACCCCTGGTCCTGCCAACAGAGGGCAAAAAACGGACGACATTCGCGTCCCTGATGCAGTCCTGCAGAACTTGCCAAGAACCGTTTGCAAAGTTTGCAAAACTGCATCTCTATTTTCTTCACTGATTTTCTCCACTCCTTTCCTGAGGCGTTGACCTTTCTGCAGTGTGGGCATCAGTCGTAGTCTGCTTCTCAGTGTGGCACCGAGCAACCTGAAGCTGTGAAGGCCAATAAAGCCATGGCCACCAGAATATTACCATGGAGCACAATCTTCTCCATGCTCCAGGATTTATATTTCCTTGCTGAATACTGGGTAAAACTAACCTTATGTTCCCATCTGCCTTGACCCAAAACCTTGCCTATCCATTCCCTCCCCACTGAATTACTCCAGCACTTTGTGTTTTGCTCAAGTTTCCAGCATCTGCAGTTCCATGTGACTCTTATGTTTCCATTGTCAACCAAAGGTGTGGAGATGGTCTGTACTTTTGCACCTGTTAAGTTGCAGCAAATAAGAATATCTTCACCCTATATCTTTCCCTTTGCTCCACATTCAACTTGAGTTTGGCTTGATTGCATTTTATGATGCTATTATAGAATTGGATTGAATAGGCATGCAAAAACAAAACTTTTCACTATGCCAGTGCACGTGACAGCACAGGCTGTAACCTAAATCCACTATAGCGGTCCGTTATTGAGAAGGTTTCCTGTAATAATAAGCCTAGACCTACAGCAATTTCATTGATCATTGCCAATAGTGACAGTGAAACACTCTTGGATTCATGCCCCTCTGGATGCAACCAAATGGCCTCTTTCCATTGGATATCCTTAATTCATTCATTGATCCTTAGATCAGGGTGGAATTGTGATACAGGTCCACCACCGATTTTCCGGCAACCGTTCGTCAGGCACCTCCTTTAATACGAGAGCACACTTGAAATAATCCCGAGCTCTGATTAGTTAAATCGATTGCTTTCGAAGCGAGGGTCTTCTTGAAGAGAATTTATATTTATTTCCCTTGTTAACAGCCTGTTCCTGTGAGGTTGGAGTAACAAAAGCAGGAGTAACTAAGCGGGACAGGCAGCATCTCTGGCGAGAGGGAATGGGTGACGTTTCAGGTCGAGACACCTTCTTCAGACCTGTGTAGCTCAATTCTGGAGGAAATTGCACCATGGAGCAGAGAGTTGAGCTAATCCAGTCACTGGGACCAGGGGGCTCAAGGTTCAATGGTATAACTGGCATAGTGCCAAGGCCATTTATACATATGAGCCGAGACTTTACATTGGGTTTATAAATAGGGGCACAAATTCCAACGCTCTACAGATGGAGTGATAGTCAAAGGTGTTGCCTTTTGGATGCAACATTAAAGCCCAGGCTTTCTCAGGAGGATGTGAAATATCGTATGGTAATATTTCAAGGAAATGGGGAGGCAATAGTTGTGATGTTATTCATCCATCAATGTCACTGAACTAGATAATGCAGAGCCACTGTCACATTCCAGACCTCACTGTGTATAAATTAATTGTCACTCTTCCACACGACAATTCAGAAGTACTTATAGATATTTTTATTTAAGATATTTTAATCTGAAGAAGGGTCTCGACCTGAAACGTCACCCATTCCTTCTCTCCAGAGATGCTGCCTGTCCCCGCTGAGTGACTCCAGATTTTGTGTCTACCTTCTTTTACTTATTCCTTCATGGAATTTGTACATGGAGGGCAAGGCTGGCATTTATTGCCAGAGTTCCTGGCAATGTTCAAGAGTTATGAACAATACACTCTGTTAGTGCAAATACTTCAGTTCATTTTTCTTTAAATAACTAGTTTCATTCCAGATAATGTACTTTACATTGGTTAAAAGAGTGGGCTGAAATCATCCTGAGAAGAACCCCATTTAAAGCCATTTGATTTGCTATGTTGTAATAAGTCATAGAGTCACAGAGTCCCACATCACGGACACAGTCCCTTCGTCCCAACCCGTCCACACTGACCAAGATGCCCCATCTAAGCTAGTCCTATTTGCTGATGCAAGGCCCATATCCCTCGTGCACCTGTCCACTCTTTTAAGTGGCTTTTAAATGTTGTTATTGTATCTGCCTCAACTTCCTCTTCTGGCAGTTTGTTCCATATGCCCACCGCTCTCTGTGTGAAAATGTTACCCCTCAGGTTCCCATTAAGTTTCCCCCCTCCCACCTTAAACCTGGTTATTGATTCCCCTACCCTGGAGAAAAAGACTGTTCACCTTAGCTGTTCCCCTCATGATTTTATACACATCTATCTATAAGATCACTAGATGGTATACTCCTGTGTAAGATCCTGTGATTATATACACGCCTCTAGGATTGCCTGCATTTACACACCTCTAGAAGATCACTTGGGCTTATACACCTCTATGTTCACCTGAATTTATACACCTCTATAAAAGCACCTGAATGTATACACCTCTAGAAGATCAGGTGACTTTATACATCTCTATAAGATCACCTGGCTTAATCCACCTGTATAAGATCATGTGGATTTTATACACCTCTATAAGATCACCATGTCAATGGCTTTTAAGGGGCTTTATAAATAATTCAACCTGTCTAAACTCTGATGAACTGTAAACAAAATGCATGTAGACAGTTTGAATGTGCCTCGTTAAGGATCTCCCTGAAAGCAAACTCTTGACACAGAGGAGTTAATACAGTAAGTGACTGGGTTTTTTTCGCCCAGTGTGGCCAATGCATGTAGGGCCAATAGCCTCGACACTGTGATTCAGTCCGACCAGGCCTGAAGGTAGACACAAAATGTTGGAGTAACTCAGCGGGACAGGCAGCATCTCAGGAGAGAAGGAATGGGTGACGTTTCGGGTCGAGACCCTTCTCAGACTCGGGTCCGAAGAAGGGTCTCGACCCGAAAAACATCACCCATTCCTTCTCTCCAGAGATGCTGCCTGTCCCGCTGAGTTACTCCAGCATTTTGTGTCTACCTTCGATTTAAATCACCATCTGCAGTTCTTTCCCACACGGACCAGGCCTGAAGGTGAGAGTGCAATTCTTTCCCTCCAATCTTCCCATCGCTCATTCCCTATGGATACCATCCTTTGCCCCAGAGCGCATGCCAAACGCTGCCCACGGACTATGCCATCAGGCAAACAGACAGCCCTGTACGGCATGCTGCTGTTTACCTTGTTAATTTACGGGAGGCAGGGGGAGGAAAAGACGCTTTAATTTGCTTTAAGGAAATGTTAGGAAAGCTGGAGCGATTAGCAATCAATCACACTGTCGACCGAGAGACTGCCCACCCACCCGTGCCTGCTAATCAACAAACTCAGCCAGATCTATTATTGATAGACTCTGGAGGAGCAGCTAATTAACTCCTGCACTTACCATCAGCATTCCTCCCTCTTGCTGCTGCAGAAAGAGCAATCCCATGCATGTTGTGCAGGAAGGGACTGCAGATGCTGGTTTACACCGAAGATAGGCACAAAAAGCTGGAATAACTCAGCGGGACAGGCAGCATCTCTGGAGAAAAGGAATCACACAGGGGAGTGCAGCGAGACAGAGTGTTGCGATCTCACGTTGGAGAGAGGAGGAGAACTTCTCCACAGATGCTGCCTGACCCGCTGAGTTACTCCAGCTTTTTGTGTCTACCGTTAGTCCCAGACAAGTGTTGTGTTGGCATTAGCTTGGGGAAAGGAGAAGGGAGGGCAGGTTCTTTGCCTGTCACGTGTGGAGGTTGGGGAACTAATTAAGTATATGTGCATCATTACAATGTACAACCAAACGACCAGAGCCTTCACCAGCACCGAGATACTACAACCTATCTGGCCAGTTAGAGTCGTACAACACAAACAGGCCCTTTGGCCCAACTCGTCCATGCCGACCAAGATACCCCATCTGAGCTAATCCCTTTTGCCCACCTTTGACCCATATCCCTCTAATCCTCCCCTTACCATGTACCTGCCCAAATGTCTTGAACATGTTGCCTCAACTACCTCCTCTGTATCATGTACCTGCCCAAATGTTGTTTAAATGCTTCAGCTACCTCCTCTGGCAGCTTGTTCCATATACGCACCTCCCTCTGTGTGAAAAGGTTGCCCTCAGGTTCCTATTCCCCTACCCTGGGTTAAATACTCTGTGCATTCACCCTATCCATTCCTCTCATAGGTATTCAGGCATGCTTAGTGCCTGGCAGTGCCTATTGGGAAGCATACACACCAGCAGCTGAGTCTCTGGTTCTCCACGGTTGGTATGGATCAGGATAAAGGGATCTCTCTGCTGATAATAATGCAGTGTGTCAATATCCAGTGCACTTCCTATGGAGTCTCCATTAAGGCATGTTCTTAGTTTTAGTTTTAGAGATACAGCATTGAAACAGGCCAACTGGCCCACCAAGTCCACGCTGACCATCGATCACCCATTCACACGAGTTCTATGTTATCCCACTTTCACATCCACTACACACTAGGATCAATTTCCAGAGGCCAATTAACCTACTCTGCCTGCACATGATCCACATCCCTCCATTCCCCATGTGCTCATTTAAGAGCCTCTTAAATGCCACTATCGTATTGCCTCCACCACCACCACCCCTGGCAGCGTGTTCCAGGTACCCACCACCCTCTAGGGTAAAACACTTGCCCCTCATAGCTCCTTTAAACTTTTCCCCTCTCACCTTAAAGCTATGCCCACTGATCTTTGATATTTCCACAGAGCACAAAGTGTTGGAGTGAATCAGCGGGTCAGGCAGCACCTCTGGAGGACGTGGATAGGCAACGTTTCAGGTTGGGACCCTTCTACAGTCAGTGTGCCTTGTGTCTCCATTGGACATTTCCACCCTGGGGAAAAGGTTCTGAATGTCTACCCTATCCATGCCTCTCCCCTTTTTGTAAACCTCTATCAGGTCTCCCACGACCAGTATAAGTTCCTCATGGCATGACAGTGTTCCTCAGGACCTGCATGCCATTTCATTACCCATTGAAGGTCATAGTCATACAGTGTGGAAACAGGCCCTTCGGCCCAACTTGCCCGCACCAGCCAACAATGGCCCAGCCACACTAGTCCCACCTGCCTGCGTTTGGGCTATATCCCTCCAAACCTGTCCTATCCAAGTACCTGTCTAACTTTTGGGATAGTTCCTGCCTCAACTACCTCCTCTGGCAGCTCGTTCCATACATCCATCGCCCTTTGTGTGAAAAAGTGACCCCTCAGATCCCTATTAAATCTTTTCCCCTTCACCTCAAACCTATGTCTTCTGGTCCTCGATTCACCTACCCTGGGCAAGAGACTCTGTGCCTCTACCCGATCTATTCCTCTCATGAGTTTATACAGGATTTTATAGAATGTGAAGAAATTCTGTCGAAATCTTTGCCCCATTTGAAATCAGCTACAACAATGAATTTACTGAGCTAAAATCTTGGAGATCAGTGCCACTACTTACACTGTTAAAGAAAGGCACTGCTAGGCTGCCTAATTTAAATTTCTATTGCTATTTCATTTCAATTATTTTCATTCTACTGAGTGTTTAACCTTTAATTACATATAACACTTCCTAGAATCAACTGAATGAATCAATTACCTTTCTTCTTATAAAAAAAAGAATCAGTCCCTGTACACCGAGGACCTCTATTAAAATGAGATAAATTTGTTTTATTTAAAGAATGTAACATATTTAAAATATGGTATGATTTCAGAAAGTATGGGTTAGATCTGGAACAAATGGCATACACCGACATCCCTCAATCTGTTCCGATCCTCGCAGTTAATGCACATTGCGCATTAGAGTCGTACAGCACGAAACCGGGCTCTTCCTTGCACCTTGCCCACGCCAACCAAGATGCCCCATCTACGCTCGTCCCACCTGCCCGCCTTTGGCCCATACCCCTCTATACCTTAGATAGACACAAAATGCTGGAGTAACTCAGCTGGACAGGCAGCATCTCTGGATAGAAGGAATGGGTGACGTTTCGGGTCGAGACCGTTCGACTCCCTCTAAACCAGGGGTTCCCAACCTTTTTCATCCCGTTTACCCCTGGCAACTTTAATAGCACGTTACAATGTTAGTTCACTTATTTATGAACAACTAATGATGAACAGATACCAGTATACCAGAACCAAACACAGTCAGTCAATGTGCAAAAATATGTACAAATCCAGAATCAACAAATTTACCCCCTGGGTAGAGTAAATTTACCCCAGGTTGGGAACCCTTGCTCTAAACCTTTCCTACCCATGTACCTGTCCAAATGTCTTCAAAATACTGTCTCAACTACCTCCTCTGTCAGCTCGTTCCATATAGCCACAACCCTCTGTGTGAAAAAAGTTGCCGCTCGGGTTCCTATTCCATCTTTCTAATCTCACCTTAAATCTATGTCCTCTGGTTCTTCACTCCCCAATTCTGGGTAAAAGATTCTGTGCATTCACCCTATCTATTCCCCTCCTGATCTTGTACACCTCTATAAGATCACCCTCAGCCTCCTGCGTTCCACGGAATAAAGTCCCAGCCTGCCCAACCTCTCCCTGTAGCTCAGGCCCTCAACATCCTTGTAAATTTTCTCTGCACTTTCCAGCTTAACTACATCCTTCCTATAGCAAGGTCGCCAAATTTGAACTCTTAATACTCTTAAGTGCAGCCTCACCAGTGTCTTCTCTCCCCAATTTTCTTGCCACCCTTAGAGCCTTCCCCTTTGACCAAGCTTTGGAATATCTGCCTTAATTCACACATGGCATCACATCAGGTTTTGAAGTGCCTGAGACATTTCCCTTTGGCAAGGACCATCTTCCAGTCCTGCCAGACCACAGATGACAGGCAGACCACTCCGCGCTGCAGATGATTGCAGCCCAACTAAAACTCCAATATGAACCTTGCCGGCAGATAATCTTCCCACCTTTTAATTAGGATGATAAGAAAACACAAATCCTAACATCCTAATGGATATCAGCAACCTATCAGCACGGTCATAAAGTCATAGTCATAAGCAAGGAAAGGGAATGTGTAGGAAGGAAGTTCAGATACAGGTTTATACCGAAGAAAGACACAAAGTGCTGGAGTAATTCAGTGGGTCAGGCAGCTTCTGTGGAGAAAAAGAATCGGTGGCGTTTTGGGTCGGAACTTTTCTTCAGTGTGAAAGTAGAGGTGAGGAGGGAGGGCGAGAGGGTGGGGGGAGAAATCAACCCGATGGGAGAAAAGCCCAGAGCAAAACACAGAAAGACACGAGTCTAGCACGGAAACAGACGGAAGCTCGTCCATACTGACCAACATGCCCCATCTAAGTTAGTCCCATTTGCCCACATTTGCCTCAAATCCCACAAAACCTTTCCCATCCATGAAGCTGTCCAAGCTGTCCAAATGTTCATGTTTGCTTTCAAATCCTAGATGTGTCTGCATGTGGAGAATCTGTAGCAATGGTAACTATCCTGATGCCAGTCTGTAGCCAAGGTCTCTCTCTGCAAGTAGACCTCAGGAACACAACTTGCCCAGGGAAACATCACCAGTTTATTTTCCTCCCATCTCATATCCTTCCCCACAATTGCAGCCATCCTGGACTTGGTTGAAAACTCTCCCATTATCCGCCCCTCTAGAACGCAAAGTTTTGTGGGGGTGGGGGAAACCAGGTAGAGGTATTTCGAATGATGGGAGGCAGAGGTAGGGAAAACAGTACATTTTTCCCAGTGGAAATGTGAAAGACGAGAGCTTAGTTTAAGTTTGTTTGTTGTCATGTGTGCAGAGGTACAGTGAAACACTTCTGTTATGTGCTATCCAGTCTTTCAGGTGAGAGGGACAAAGTTTAAAGGAAATGTACACGGCAAATTGTTCTACACGGTGGGTGCCTGGAACGCGCTGCTGGTGATGGTGGTGGAAGCAGATACGATTGTGTCGTTTAAAATGCTTTTGGAGAAGCACATGTATATGCAGGAAATGGAGAGTTAAGGGCCTGTCCCACTTGGGCGTCATTTGCACGTCATTTACGCGACATCATTTACGCGTCACGACGCACAACGCAGGCTTCGTGACGCGCACGTGATGCGCGCATGGCATGCATTACGCTCGCACGGTGCGTGGTGACATAGGCAGTGATGCGAGGTCGCGCGCGGCGCCCCAGGATTTGGGGATTCACAAAATCTTCGCGTGCCACCTGCGTGATGCGCAAATGACGCCTAAGTGGGACATGCGCTATATGCATCAGGGGCAGGCAGAGGATTAGTTTACCTTGGCATTACTTTAACAATGGACATTGGGGGCTGAAAGGCCTGTTCCTGTGCGGTTCTATGTTCTATGTTTGCAACAAGTAGGAAAATATTAATCTTTCCATTTTAATGTTTTACAACCAAATCGACATTGCCAATCATTTCGCGATGATGAATGACATAAAATAGACGGCTTACAACAAGCTGCTCCATTCCTATCTGCAAGGGCTAGGGTGGAGAATCAGACCCATGGTGACATGCCTGTGAATGCCTGCTGTACTTCTAAGTAATTCAGAACAGCATTTAAATTAAGTGCATTAGGAACTAATCCAATTACCACCCTTTAAACAGACGTGCATGGTGTAGGTACTCGCTGCTGTGGAAATGTTGGCTGCACAAGAAAGCTAACGCAGTCGAGTGAGAGAAGGCAGCGTTGCACAGGGCAGAGGCAGTGGCAGGAGGTGCCCTGATCAATGAGCTTCACCTTTATCAGATGTCAGTGACAATGCGTGAGAGACAGAGAGAGAGAGAGAGACACACACACACACACACACACACACACACACACACACACACACACACACACACACACACACACACACACACACACACACACACACATACACACACACACACACACACACACACACACTCACACACACACACACACACACACACACACACACACACACACACACACACAGCCTCAGTGATGCTGTTCCACGATTCACCACAGGAGGCAGACCAGAGCAGTTTGGGAGAAATTGATTTTGTCCCCGCCAAGAATTGTTCATGATCTGTGCAGTCCAATCCCATGATCCGAGTCAGCGATCTGTGGGACACCACTGGCCTTCTACCCCAAGTCCTAACAACCCCCCCCCTCCTCCCGGCCCACCCACTGATGTGCAACACATTCCCAGAGCTTTTAAATTCAATTTTTAAAGTGGTCTCCTTTTGTGCAGAGCTGTGAATAGCAATATCACAATTATTAGTGATTTAACCATCAATAATGCCCTCAAAGCTGCTTTACTTCTTTAATTGCTGTGACCGGATAAAGGAATGAACCGCTTGCCCTGGGGATTCACCCAGTCCAAAATTCTTGATTCTTACACAATGCCACGGAATAGATTGGAGCAAAATAATTAAATTATGTGCTATTGGATTTTGTGGCGTATCGAGCACGCAGTCAATAATGTTTAACAAACCTACAGAGGCCTGATTATCCTGACGGGGGTCATTTATTTCACAAAGCATTTCCTGGTGAGTTGTTATATTTAACACTCACAGTCAACAGGGTCCTTGCTGATGTATGTTTTCAAGCCCTGCTTCTGTCACAGCTGCTGAGAGCATGAGCGTGATACAGGGTTACACACTTGTGAGGCTCGGGTTGCAACTCGCGCACACCGACACGATTCAAGCCTCATCGCAAATTTACCAAAGCTTAGTGTGCAGTAGGTTTTAGGCCGGATAGGGTTGGGCCCTTTTTGCTTTTGACCTGATCAATATGTGTAGGGGAGGAACTGCAGATGCTGGTATACACCAAAGATAGACACAATAGGCCGGAGTAACTCAGCGGGACGGGCAAGCATCTCCGAAGAGAAGGAATGGGTGACCCTTCTTCAAACCCTTCAGTCCTGCTGAGTTACTACAGCATTTTGTGTCTATCTTCAGTGACCTTATCAAGGTATACAAGATCACGAGGGACCTCGAATGACTTTTTCACTCAGCGTGACATGCCAGAGGAAGCTGTAGGAGCAGAGACAATTCCCACTTTCAAAAGATATTCTGGACAGAAATATGGATTGGAAGGGTTTAGGGCCTATGGGCTAAATGCAGACAAATGGGACTAGCACAGTATTCTAACTTGCCAACAAGGTGGGCCGAAGGACCTGTTTCCATGCCGTACAGCTTGGTGACTCTGTGACTACATTCCATATTTATTAGGCATTAGACCCTTGGAATTGTTGACTACACTTGAGTAAATATTTCCTTACATCAGGCTTCTCATTCAATGCCAGAAAGCATGATGCTCAAAACTCTTACCCTTACCCTAATGGATCAAAAGCAAAGAAAAAAAATAATTAATTGCTACCAAAACTGTTATGTTCCGTTTGAAAAGAAGATTTGGTCTGAATTGACTCATGGCTCATCAAATAGTTCAACAGCTACAAAACCATAAAGGTTGTAACAATCAGGGCACATTCGAAGGTTCTTTGGAAGATGCCTGAAGATTATGGCATTGAGAGTCACGTCAAGAGTCAAGAGATTTTAATTGTCATATGTACCGACAATGGAGTAATGAAACTTGCTGCAGCTGCCATGGTCAATGGCGCTTTATTGCCACAAGTGCAAATGCTCAGTGAAATCTTTGTTTTGCAAGCAGTTCAGTAAAGTATTGTCACACCTAAGCACAACCCCTGATTAGCGAAGTGTACAGAAGTAGTCTACTGAGACCACATTCAAGTGGCACCAGGGCCTTTTTCTGAGCGCCATTTTGGAAGTCCAGTCCGTGCTCCAGGTCTTATGGAGCAGTGCCCGATCCAGGTGAGCCCCAGGATGTTGCAGGCCTGTCAGCCATCGCCATCATCTGGATTGTCCAGTGTACCGATGTCCCCCAACTCACCCGTCTACCTTTGGGCCCCGGGGGCACATCGCGCAGCCCACCTTGAAGCCGCGGTAGGCCAGAGCAGGAGGAGAGTGGCCGTGCTCTGTCGCATCTATCGTCGACGGCTCCCTCCTCTCTGGTCTCTGGTCTTCGGGGGACGAGCAAGGGATCAGGCTTGGCGGCTTCCCCCCACAGGCCGCAGGCCACGGCCCACCAGGTCTTACAAGCCCATTGATACAAAAGTACAAAAAAATATATATAACTGTCAAAAATACAATAAAATAATATTAGGCGACCATAATAGCCCAAAAACCAATGTCTGTGGTGCAACCAAAGAAACAGTCCATCAAAGATCACAGTTACTGAGGTAGTGGTTAGTGTTGTGCAGTGTTCACGAGCTTGATGGTTGCTGGAGAGAAGCTGTTCTTGAACCTGGAGGTCACGGTTCTCAAGCTCCTGTAGCTTCTTCCTGATGGTAGTAGCGAGATGAGGGACCGCACATTCACTCTCCTCAGTCTTATGCCTCCGCCCGGCATTGTCTTTTTTGGATCTGCGCTGACCCTCCAAGACAATGCCAGAGCAATTGTCTCTGAAAATGAATAAATCTACCTTTTTTCTTAATGAATCCCACATCTCTCGCTTCCTTTCTTTGTCTCAGTCAATAAATAAGTCTGCCTCCCCAAAGAATTTGCATAGCTGCCCTCCTCCCTTCCTTTCTCCTGGTGCATTTCTCTATTTCTCGCTCGCTTGCCCCGACTGTCACTTTAAGATTCTAATGACGCTAAATATTTTTGTAGAAACTGTAATCATGTGAGAACATTGGTTGTCTGGCTGGACTCTGGCTGTTTACAGTCGAGGCTCACAGTTGGGAATGTGAGGACGGAGGCCAAATACGCCACACCCATAACCGTCTTCTTTCACAATTCTCAAGCATCAAATGTTTCATTATTTCAACTAGCAAGCACGGAGAATTCCAACACTTAAATCGCGTGGCTCAGAGTGCATGGAACTAAATCCCTGCCAATGTCAGCAGTCTGGTATCTCCCCAGTTCTGCTCAGTCATTTCTCCGATGCTACTTGGTTGGACTCTGTGGTTAAAATGGTTGAATGTATTGAAGTTCGCCGTTACCTCTGCGTGGTGGGCAGTGTGGAATGCTTGGTAACCACAGTGCAATTGGGACACAGGTTTGGTGTCAGGCCAAAGCACAAAGTGCTGGAGGAACACAACGGTTCAGGGCAGCTCGTGTTGAGTGAAAGGACATACAACGTTTAGGGCGAGCATGTTCTACAGTCTGGAGAAAGGTTGCAATCCAAGACATTGACTGTCCATTCCCTCACAGATGCTGGAGATGGACACAAAATGCTGGAGTAACTCAGCGTGACAGGCGGCATCTCTGGAGAGAAGGAATGGCTGGTGTTTCGGGTCGAGACCCTTCTTCAGACTGAAGGGTCTCAACCTGAAATGTCACCCATTCCTTCTCTCCAGAGATGCAGCCTGTCCTGCTGAGTTACTCCAGCATTTTGCATCTGTCTTCAGTGTATAACCCAGCATCTGCAGTTCTTTCCCTCACAGATGCTGCCTGGCCTTCTGAGTTCCTCCAGTACTCTGGGTTTTGTACAAGATTCCAGCATCTGCAGTTCATTGTGTCTCCATTTTCCTTGCTTTGGTCACTTGCTTTGCATACTATGTCTATGTCATTAAAACATCGTCTTTCTGCCTTAATGTACTCCATGCCCAATCATACCGCACAACCAGATAACTGACAACAGTTGCATTTTAACAAGCAAACAGCTCTATTAATCACAGCTGTCACTGCTTTGTTCAAATTCAGGCATCTTTCCATCATTAACTCTCACCTAGATCTGAACGATGATTTCAAACATTCAAATTTATCTTTGTGCAAACCTTTCTACAGAATTTCTTAAGCTTCTTTTGATTGCTTTCAAAGCTCACTAATGGAAAATATTGTATGTTTACCGAACATTTCCAACTCGAAGCAAGACTTCAACGTAACTGTAAGAATGATCTGATGGAGCAAACATCTGCTGCTCCATTGGGAATCATGTCCATCACACATTTTAACTTGTTCTCATCCTTTGATGCCTCCCTAATGTCTGACATCATATCCCAACTCCTGAAATAGCTACTCCACAACCCAATGCTCTCAACATTCAAAGATAGACACAAAGCGCTGGAGTAATGGGTCATGCGGCATCTCTGGAGAAAAATGATGGGTTGGAACTGAAAGTCTGAAAGTCTGAAGGGTTCCAAAAGAAACGTCACCCATCCTTTTTCTCCAGAGATGCTGCCAGACCTGCTGAGTTACTCCAGCACTTTGTGTCTTTCTTTGGTAGAAGCAAGCATCTGCAGTTCCTTCCTACATGCTCTCCAATTCAACTTGTTGCATCTATCCTTGACTATGTCAACGCTTCATTATCAATATGTCTGTGGCCAGTCTCTCTACAACCCCCCCCCCCCCCCCACCGCCACCACCCCAGTGTTGTTTCCAGTCCACCCAGGGTGAAGAAGGGTTTCGGCCCGAAACATCACCCATTCCTTCTCACTAGAGATGCTGCCTGACCCGCTGAGTTACTCCAGCATTTTGTGTCCATCTTTGTGGCCACCTTCATGCAGGTGCTCATTCTTACAGCTTTCCTTTTCATTGCTTCTTTTTGTACCATGTGTTTTGGCTTCACTTTCTACACACCAAATAAGAGGATGTAGATATCATTGGATTTCTTTGCACAGAGCTTAATTGGAATACGTAATTTAGTTGTACAAGAAATCATCTCAAGGTATGCACTGTGTTCCTCACTGTGGGCTGTCATAGGGGCCTTGCAAAAGAATGTAATATCTGGTGTTTGTTCCATTGATCTTGCATCACCCCTTCCCTTTCTTGATTGATCATTGAAAAAAGCCCTTTGGCCAACCAAGTCCACACCAACCATCGATCACCATTTAACACTAGTTTATTGTTATCCCACTTTCTCATCCACTCCCTGCACACCAGGACAAATTAACCTACAAACCCGCACGTCTTTGGGATGTGGGAGGAAACCGGAGCACCCAGAGGTCACAGGGCGAACGTGCAAACTCCACACAGACAGCACCTGATGTCTTTGGCGCTGTGAGGCAGCGGCTCTACCAGCTTCTTCTATTCCATCTGTTACCTATCACTCCTCATTTATCTGTCTGTAGCTTTAGCTCTGTATACATCGACTGTCTCCCTTCACTTGTCTGTCCTATCTGACTGTATACTCCTCCCCTCCCTCTTCCAATACCTATGTTCCCATTGATGCCCTCTCTCTGATCTATCAACTTGAATTTTTGTCTCAACTCATGTATCTAGCTTGCCCATCCATCCCCTTTGTGACCAACCACTCTTTCACTGTATTTATCTTGCTTTCCGCCACCTACTCAAACTGTTGTTTTTTTTCTTTTCCTCCTGTATTGATCAATTCCTGTTTTATCGCCACTCTCTCTCTAACTCGGAATAAACACCATTAATTAGTTACTTCTCTATCTCCTGACGGGCATTTCTATTTCAAAAGCAGACAGCTTTGTCCTCTTAACCTCAGCCAAATTGAAATATCCTTTTAAACTTTCTCCTCCTATAGAACACAAGTTTCCCACTAGAAACGTGGAACAGCAGATGCAGGTTTACGCAAACAGGAAGACAGAAAGTGCTGGAGCGGGTGGGGCAGCATCTCTGGAGAATGTGGATAGGTGACATCTTGGGTCGGGACCCTTCTTCAGACTGATGGTGATGGGGTGGGTTGGGGTGAGAAAGCTGGAATAGAGGAGGGGGGCTAGCCAGTGATAGGTGGATACAGGTGGGGTGGGGTGGGGGGGTGATTGGCAGATTGTTGGACAAAAAGCCAGAGATGAAAAGACAAAACGTGTGAGGTAAGGATAGAAGAAGTACAAATTGTGAAGCCAGAGGAGGGAATATAGGTGGAAGGGGATGGAGGGAGGAGGGAGTGGAGAAAGGGGTGCCTAGTCAAGGAGCAGGGAAAGGGGGGAAAGGGGGGAGGGGATGTTTATTGGTTCATGACCTAAAATTGGCGCGTTCAATGTTCATACCTTACATTGTAAGCTGCACAAGGGTAATGTGAGGCGCTGTTCCTCAGCGTGGTGTGTGGTGTCACTTTGGCAATGGAGGAGGCCCAGGACAAAAAGGTCAACATAGGGAAGGGAAGGGGGGTTAAAATGGTTCATGTTCTTTGATAAGAGGGAAATTGGTTAAAATGAAATCTCCATGCCACTGAATTAGTCATTCCTACTTCGCAACAGACTCGGCGACGAAGGCAAGCTTATGTTTATTTTTAAGGCGGGACGCACACTAAATGTTTTGAGATTCTAAAGCACAACCTCGACCGAGATTCTAAAGTGCAACACTCTCTGTGGGATTTATTGGAACTCGTTCAATTGTTGCACCATAAAGAGAGGCTCCCCTCCCCTTCAACCCTTCCATAATGCTGGCCCCCTTCCAGCTTTGAACAACTCAAGACGTTACAATTCTTCTCCAGTGGTCGATATTTATCCTCTGCAGTTCACCGTCAAAAGACTTTGCTTTTTTTTTTGCTGAAGTTTCTTTCTTTTATCAAGATGAGAGATGGACTGGAGTTCTTTACAGTTGCGAGCATCTGGTACACATTGAAAACGCTCCCAGGTCTGGAACACATGGGTCAAATCTGCTTCTATACCATTCCTTCAAATAACCCCCAAATTGGTTGCAGCTTGGTTAAATGCTCCAGAAATCTCCCTGGTTTATCAAACTTTTCTTCATTCGGGAAGGAGCAAAGAGCACTATAGTCCTCCTGCGCTCCATTATTTCAATGGAAACACAAGGAGCAGCAGATGCTGGTTTACAAAAAAAAAAGACACAAAGTGCTGGAGTAAAGGGCCTGTCCAACTTTCACGACCTAATTCACGACCTTTTTTACTCGTGGACATTTTTCATCATGCTAGAAAAATGCCCCGACCTACTTGATGCCACGAGTACCTACGACTAGCATCACGACCTACCTACGACCTCCTACGACCTCGTGACGACCATGCTGCGAGTATGAGTCAAGGGCAAACTCGGCAGAGGTCGTGAATTAGGTTGTGAAAGTGGGACAGGCCCTTAACACAGCATCTCTGGAGAAAATGGAGAGGTGATGTTTCAGGTTGGGACCCTTCTTCAGAAACGTCACCCATCCACGTCCTCCAGAGATGCTTCCTGAACCGCTGAGTGTCTCCAGCACTTTGTGACTTCATTAGTCCAGTTTGAGACAAGGCAAGCCAACCTCCCTCAGTTAACATGGGCACTGGGAAGTCCTATCTCCAGTCTCACAGCACACTCTCTGAAGAGTGGCCTCCGCTCCAATGTGACCTCACATTAGCCCCCTGCAGCCTTCCCAAGATGACCAATGTGGTTATTACTCAATGCCAATGAAATGGCTATGTGTATGATATAGATTCACCAAGTTACAATCTCACATAAGCGGCCAGTTTACATGGGCAAGGCTTAGGTATTGATGGAACTCTATACTTTTAAGAACTTTGAAACTTGCAGGTTGCACGATGGTGCCAGAAACGTGGCGACTCTTGTGTATCACCTCAGTGTGATCTATTGTTCTTACACTCTTGTCCTAAGCGTAATTGTGCTTGTGCATAGTACATATTTTACTGAAGTATTTGCAAGAAAGGAATTTCACTGCATCTAGGTACATGGGATAATAAAGTACCATTGAACCATTCTCAAGGTCACGGTGTAATGTCATTCCCTAATTAACCATTGAATTGAATAGTTTCGTTGGCCATATCAGAATATGATCTAAAACACAATAGAGGCTTATGTGAGGATGCCAGCTTTCTTCCCCGAAGAGTGTTGGGAAACCAAATGAGCTTTTACAATGATCTGGTTGTTTTGTGATAATTTTCAAGGCACTTCGCATCACTGATAAACTGCAGTAAATTCAGCGGGCCAGGCAGCATCTGTAGAGGGAATGGATAGGCAACGTTTTGCCAACCGTTGGAGGTTAATTGGCTTCTGTAAATTGTCCCTAGTGTGTAGGATAAAACCAATGGAAACAGGTCCCTTCACCCCACCGAGTCCATGCCGACTATCAATCACCCGTTCACACTAGTTCTGTTATCCCACTTTGTCATCCACTCCCTACACACCAGGGGCAATTTACAGAGGGCCAATTAATCTACAAACCCGCAGTGCCTTTGGGAAGTGGGAGGAAACCGGAGCACCTGGAGGAACAGGGGGAACATGCAAACTCCATGCAGACAGCACCCGAGGTCCGGATCGAACCTCTGGGGCTGCTAGACAGCAGCTCTATCGCTGTGCCACTGTGCTGCCCTAAGTGGTGTTGCTTGGCTGAGTCCCATTGAAAGCTCAGAGAGCTTGGTGTGGCATCATCTGGGATTCGCCGGTGGAGCGGTTGCAGAAGGACTGGAAGTTGACTGGAGGCAGGGCAGAAGATCGGTGCAGAGCTGTGTTGTGGGCCTGACCAGAGGAATAAGCTTGCACACTTACTGGAACCGACTGCTCAGGACGCTCCAGAGCATTCACCTTTGCTGAATCTCTGCACCTGTCACGATTGGTGAACTGAAGTTTCTCTTAATGCCTCAATACCAAACACCAATCTGTAGATTTAATATAAAAGTCACAAATAACTTATCAAAGGGCATTGACAATAAGGTCTGAAGAATGGTCTCGACCCAAAAAGTCAACCATTCATTCTCACCAGAGATGCTGCCTGTCATAAGATCATAAGGCCATAAGGAATAGGAGTAGAATTAGGTCATTCAGCCCATCAAGTCTACTCCGCCATTCAAGCATGGCTGATGTATCTCTCCCTCCTAACCCCATTCTCCTGCCTTCTCCCCATAACCTCTGACACCTGTACTAATCATGAGTACTAATGGAGTCCTGCTGTGTTACTCCAGCATTTTGCGTCTCTCGTGACGATAATGCAGCTTAAAATACATTCTCGGGCAAGATTACATCACATTTTTTCCAATCAAATATAGGGGAAAGCATTCATGAAAACAAAGAGACACACAAGAGATGGCGGATGTTGGAGGTTAAGATTGTATTATTGTTGTGTGTACCGAGGTACAGTGAAAAGCTTTGTTTTGCGTGCTATCCAATGAGATCAGATAATACCACACAAAATTACAATCATGTCAAACTCACGTACACTAGGTAGAGCAAAGAGAAAGATGCAGAGTGCAGAACATAATTCTCTGGAATCTTAAGCAAAACATAAAATGCTGGAGAAAGTCAGTGGGTCAGACAGCGTGTGTCCATTCCGTCCACAGATGCTGCCTGACCCGCTGAGTTCCTCCAACCATTTGTGTTTTACTGATTGATTTAAATAATTTATTTTTGCAAAATGTTATCATTGATGTGCACTCGCTCCTCCACATCAATCTACCTTATTTGTACATTCTTAACCTGTGATCATTAAGGATGCATGTGAAGGTAGGACCAACATACTTTCTTTTTCCTCAACCTTTAAAGCCCCTGTCCCACTTTCACGACCTAATTGGCCGAGGTTGCCCTTGACTCATACTCGCAGCATGGTCGCCACAAGGTCGTAGGAGGTTGTAGGAGGTCTTCGTAACTCTTCCTCATGCTCGTGAGTGGTCTCCGTGTACTCGTGGCCTCAAGTAGGTCGTGGCGTTTTTTTCCAGCCTGATAAAAAATGTCCACGAGTATAAAAAAAAGGTTGGCATGGAAAAAATTGATACCTTTTACTCGTAGGTAGGTCGTAGATAGTCGTAGGTAGGTCGTAGATAGTCGTAGGTAGTCGTAGATAGTCGTAGGTAGTCGTAGATAGTCGTAGGTAGTAACTGGCTCGAGACAAAAAATGCAACATGACATCATTTTATCATGTGATAATTTTCCACTCGTAACTAGTCGTAGTTGGTCTTAGGTGTGGAAGACTGAGGTCGAGGGGGTTCGTAGGAGGTCATAGACATAGTCGCAGGAGGTCATAGACATAGTCGTAGGAGGTCATAGGAGGTCTTTTACTTCGATGAGTCAACACGACCTTGACATTTTTTCAACTCGTCTAGGGTCTTCTAAACTCGTGGATTAGGTCGTCCAAGTGGGACAGGCCCTTAACACTGATGCTGGGAGCCGTGCAGAATGGAATGGGCTCCACTAAACCTGCCTCCTTTAACCAGCGCAGAATTGGAAATCCGCTACATTCAGCAGATCACTGATTACGCCAAGATCAAATTCCCTCTTCACACAACCCCATCTTGGGCAGCGAGTGAAAATTTGTCAGACCAAAGCCGAATAAATGTGAAGGTTGACTAAATTCCAGAGTATTGTCCCTTTGATTGGGCGATCGGAACTTTGGTAATCCATATCCCTGACGATCACAGTGGGATGGGGAACTTTGAGTTTTGTCGGGTATCTCAGGAATGTGGAGTTGAGTATCAAATGCCGTGACTGCACCGACTGAGCTCAGAGGGTGAAGAAACATCATCACTCACAAAGCACTAATAGCCCACTGGTTTTATTTAAGCCCTCGAAGCAGAGTGCACATTTCTGCACATTTTCCACTTACTGGATGGAGCACTGGACAGGGTGCAAATAATCTAATCTTCTGCTCTGTTCAAACGAGCATGAGACATCAAAAGCTTGGCATTCACTGAAAATTCCTGTAACAGGCAACTGGAAAACCAATACCTTCGCATTGCAATCTTCCGTGAACTTAAATGAATGCATTATACTTTCCTGGCCCAGTGCCAAGTAACCACACCAAGAGATTGTCACGGGTCAGGTATCGTTTTTCTATTATCTCCAACTTCCTTTAATATTGGCTCCGTTTCTGACCAGAGGCTGTGGGATCCTAAACCATGCACAATAGGATGATCCTTGATCCAGCCCTTGATCTGTGCTTTTGTTCATAAAGACGTTAAAATTGACCTTGGGGGGGCATGCGGTAAGGTCAAATTAATGCTTCGCTCTGCTGCCTCCACGGCAAAGAAACTCACCAGCACCCAGTGCCAATGTTCATCCAGAAAGTCCCACGTACACACCCACCCATTGTCCAGGGTTGTGGTTCCCATGGAAGTACCATGGTCTGTGAGCTCCTTTCAAAGTCCCAAACCACCCTGACTTGCAAATGCTCTGCTCTATCTTCCTCCTGGTGGGGTCAACGTTCTGGACCCGACCACTAATGGATTGGGAGTACGCGTGTACTGCGATGGTCCATGTACTGCGATGGTCAATAAATGTGGGCCTGCCATGGGTCAATGAGGGAATGAAAGTAACAGCCAGGCACTGAGCAGAAGCTAGTGTCTGTGGAACACAAAGCATCTGGCATTGAGCAGCGCAGGAGGACAGAAAATTAAGTAGGAGGCAAAGATATTTTTTGCATAACACAAAGTTATTTTTATCAAACACAGAGACTCAGCGGGTCATGGAGAATCTGTGGAGGGCAGGGATAGATGACCTAATGGGCCAGGACCCTTCTTCAGACTGATCGTAGTAGAGGGGAGAAAGCATCTGACCAAGAGGGGAGGACAAAAAGCCTGGCGAGAGATAGGTGGATACAGGATTAGGGGTGTGATTGGCAGACGGGTGGAGTATGTGAAGGTTAGTGGTGAACAGAAGACAAAAGGGTGTCAGATATGGAGAGAAGAGGAGGAGTGAAAGGTAAAGCTAGAGGAAGGGGTACAAGTGAGAGGGGACAAGGGAGGCGGACAGAGGGAGAAAAGGTTGCAGTTAAGAGAGAGTGAAGTGGAAAGGGGAGTGTTGCTTAAAACTGGAGAATTTAATTAAATGACTTGGCATGGGGGAAAAGTTCACCCGTAGTCCTGTGCAGAACCTCACAGCTCTGTAGCGTGGCTGCATCAACTCACACAGGCAGACAATCAGTCTCATACCCCAGTTAGTTTTTAGTTTTAGTGATACAGTGTGGAAAGAAGCCCCTTGGCCCACCTAGTCCGCGCAGACCAACGACCACCTTGTACACTAGCACTATCCTACACATTAGAGACAATTTACTAAAGCCAATTAACCTACAAACTTGCACGTCTTAGGAGTGTGGGAGGAAACCGGAGCACCTTTAGAAAGCGGTCACAGGGAAAACGTACAAACTCCGTACAGACAGCACCCGCAGTCAGGATCGAACCCGGGTCTCTGGCACTGTGAGGCAGCAACTCCACCGCTGCGCCACCGTGCTGCCCCAGCTCTCTGAAGCAGTTCTCCATTTTGCATCTGGTGAAGTAAAGCCTCGGACACAGTTCTTTTGATGTTAACACAGAAGAGGAATGCGGGCAGTTTGTTCACAATCACTACAACCTAGCTGGAATCAGGTTGTGCATTTACTAATAGTTTGCCAGTCACATTTTTTTCCGTCAGTGCACGGGCCTGTGAGAGTGTGCAAGATTCACCTTTCCATTGCCTAATCAATCCTGATCAGACCCAGCTGCTCAGCCTGAAATAGTTTATTTCTTCAGCCTTGGTGCAGACCTCCTGCCCTGACTCTTTTTTGTCTAGCCTGCCTTTCTTGTCAGCTGGGACCAATTATCCTTTAAACTTCCTTGTTCATCCTTAAGCTCCAAACAACCCATCCTACAAACACTTCCTTCCTTTTGCATTTTCATTGTGGTTAAGTCAAGGTTCACAAATTATCTCTAAAAGTCATTCTGCTCAGGCGGACAGAGTCTGCAAACTCATCAGGGTTTGTCCAGTCTGCTCCGCGTTCCACCATGTACAGAGCAGGTATGGTGTCACCTTACACTACCCTTTGATTAACCTTGGTTTAAACATTGATGCTGTTCTGTGTCCTCATTGTTGGCCTTTTATCAGACTTTCTCAATTAATAAACATCTGGAGAGAAGAAGAGCTCGCTAGCAAGATAACCAACCGAGGCTTGTGACACGAATTGCTGGGTTTGTCTCTACAATGCTGAGAACTATATGTTTCACTCTGTGGCTTGATCGATTGAAATATAGATACTTTATAGTTATATCTACTTGGTACAGTGAAATCCTTTGTTTTGCATACAATACACACGCGTGCAAAGATAGGGTGGCAACAAAGTTACAAAAGTATTCAATATACACCCGATGATCCCTCTTCCTTTCGGCCCTCCCCACCCCCAAGTCGCTCTTTGTTCTCGGTTCCCCCATGCCCGGGGCTCTCTTTGTTCTCAGCGGCGCACACCCTCAGGCACCCGACCGTAAGTACACACACTGGCCTGTCCTCGGCCTCCCGCCGGCACTCACGCGGACGGCGGCTCACCACTCTCACTGACGTCCTTCCACTCTCACCGACGACCCTTCTCACTCACCCTACGGCCATTCTCGCTCACCGACAGCCCTCCTCGTTCACGGACGGCCGTGCACTCTCACCTACGTACCTCCACCCTCTCACCATAGGCCCTCCACGCTCACCGACGGCCCTCCTCGCTCGGTGACCAGGCCCATCCTTGTCTCTTGTTGTCTGCGGCCACTTCGTCCGCCAGGCCCGACCTTGTTAGCAGCGGCCACCGGACAAGTTCGGCCCACCATCGACTTTGCGGCAACTAGTGGTCCAGTATTTCCTTTAATCCGAACTAAATTATGAGAGCACGCTTGAAATCCCCATCGAAAGTCTCCCCAAAAACGTGGTGCTAGGCCGGGTGAGGCGGCCGATCTTGACCTCATCGGGACTTTCGCAGCCGATCAGGAGGTCAAATTTCCCCCTGTGGCCGGCGCTCTGGAACTGGCCTGGTCAGAGCTGGCAGATCATTTCCCATAGCCGACTTCCATGGCCGACTTTGTGGGCCCCTTGGGGTCCTTGGCGGACCGTTCCGATGCCGTTGGACTCCTCTTGGAGGCTGTAACATCTGTTGGTCTGGCAAAACAGCTAATCCAGAAAGGTTCTGGAACCAAGGGTGCAGGGCAATCTGTGGTGGACCTGTATTTTACTCAAGATTCTAACGTCTTCAGCTCCTTGTGTCCTTGTTGTGTGATGGATGGTTTCTAACATCACCTCTGAAGGGGTCTAAGTCAATTGTTTGTTCCCCAATCCTGTATTCAGCAGCCTGAGGAACTGCTTCCTTTATCTATGCCTTCGATTCTTTCAGTTATCGTTAACACCTCAACAAGATCCCTACCTAATATTCAACACATAAGACGAGATAAGCACAGTTGTTGAAATCGTCCCTCAAAATTAAACAGTAACCAGCTGAGGTTTCCATTTTTCTTTGTTTGATCTCATAATTTAACCTCCAACCCCAGTATATCTGTGGTAAATGTGCTCTGCGATCATTTTTAAGTTAAATCTCCCTACTGAGATACTGAGAAGTGCAGGCAGCAGTGCAGGCAGCAGTTAGCTAAATGACCAGTTTGGCCTTTTAGGAGAGATGCACTTTGGCTAAGGGAAAATTAGTGATTAGATCAACTCTGCAAATCTTCAAAAATACTGCCAGGCACCTGTGTTCACTCAATGTTGTCTCTTAATCTACCAAGCATTCACATTATCACAGGAGCCCATGGATTCTGAGCATAATAACTCTCGAACTATCTCGGCATCGCAATATCCATCTCAACTCCAACGCTCTCAATTGCAATGGAAAAGCAATCAGACTCCAAACAGGTGAAAAATCAATTTCAGTGGGGGAGAAAAAAAACCTGATATTCACCGCATTTCATTCCGACCATCACTGCACAAATCACACTAACTGCAAACCAGACGCATTGGGATGATGTCGCGAGCTCTGTGAGATGGGTGTTGCGTAGGGAAGGAAGAAAAATAGAAAAGCAACAAAATGAGTTTTTTTTTCCCCTGAAAGATTGAAATGACTTCTAAGATGTGTTTGCTTTATGGCTCTGAAATCCAGCCAATGAAAAGCAACGCACTGGCATGAAGAAGAAGAAGCATTATTTAACAACTTGTTGGCTGCCAGCACTGATTACATTTGTCAATATAAATAGTCAATGTCAACACCAGTAAAAATAAAATGGAACGGCTGTTCATCACTGCACCAATCTGAATTCAAACTCCCGCAGCCTGAAAGAGCACATATTTACTTTCGAGGGATGTGGCCACGGCAGAAAATGCATTGTCATTATCAACGTGAATTTTCCTTCAAATCCACAAGCAGCGTTTGACATTTGCTAAACTATGCGGCCTCTGTTACTGCCAGCTTGGTGTGTGCCTCATTGCCGGTATATCAATGGCTCAGGGCTAAACCGCAGGAGGCTTCCATATCAACAGTCGCAGGGCAAGGACGTATTATTCAATCCAAGATGAGGCCAGTCACAGTTTCAAACAAAATGAAGCTTTGTCTACACTGTCCCATTATGAAATTTCAGATCACATATAACATTAATTAAAGCGAGGGGCGGGTTCACTTTACTTTCCGCCATCTATCCGCATTTAACCCTGCCACGCGAGATTAACCTGGGGCACGGCGATTTAAAAAAGAAAATCACAATCTTTTACACAATCTCCTCGAGTGAGATTTGTAACTCAGAGGTGATTGATACTGAAGTTAGGGCAGGTTAGTGCTGTGGGCTCCAGTTTACTAGATTCCAAGCAGAAAGTGCCAAAGCTCTCAAAATCCTTACAAACGGAGTACAAGACAGAGACGAGGAGAAATGTCTTCAGCCAGAGCTTATTTCAGTTCAGTTTAGTTTAGTTTATTGTCACATGTACCAAGGTACAGTGAAAAACATGTTGTTGCTTGCTCGCCAGTACATGATAGAGGGTGATGAATCTTTGGTAGTCAGAAAATGCTGGTGTAACTCAGCGGGACAGGCAGCATCTCTAGATAGAAGTAATGGGTGATATTTTGGGTCGAGACCCTTCTTCAGACTGGGTGTCAGGGGAGAGGGAGACATAGAGATATGGAAGGGTAAGGCGTGAAAACGAGGGATCAAAGGGGACGAAGGTCAAGGAAAATGTAGAATAGATCACTGTTAGCTCGGGGAAGGTGACAACGAGGCATACAAAGTGAAATTTAATCAGGAGGACAGTCAAACTAGTCCGATAACTAGGATGGGGGGTGGATGGAGAGGGAGAGAAAGCAAGGGTTACTTGAAGTTAGATAAGTCAATATTCATACCGCTGGGTTGTGAGCTGCCCAAGCGAAATATGAGATGCTGTTTGGAGTTTTTTGGAATATTTGGAATTCGCTACCCAAGGCAGATTCAATCCTTAATGGGCATAGCCCAATGTCTTAAGTTCCTTGGCATTAATGTTATCAATGATCTATCTGTTGAGGACCGATCACTGTCCAGGACGGTGGTGCAGCGGTAGACTTGCTGCCTTACAGCGCTTGCAGCGCCAGAGACCGGGTTCGATCTCGACTACGGGTGCTGTCTATATGGAGTTTGTACGTTCTCCCCGTGACCGCCTGGGGTTTCTCCGAGATCTTCGGTTTTCTCCCACACTCCAAAGACGTCCAGGTTTGTAGATTAATTTGCTTGATATAAGTGTAAATTGTCCCTAGTGTGTGTGGGGTAATGTTAACGCCTGGGGATCACTGGCAGGTGCAGACTCGGTGGGCTGAAGGGTCTGTTTCCACGCTGTATCTCTAAAGACTAAAGAAAAAGACTGACCACATTGATGTGACAGCCAAGAAGGCATTTACTTTCTATGGAGACTGAGGTGTGACTACAGCGACTCTTACAAACTTCTACAGATGCACCATCGAAGGCATACTGTCGGGCTGCATCACAACTTGGTTTTGGAACAATTCTGCCCAAGACTGCAAGAAATTGCAGAGAAGTGTTGTTGCAAACCCAGTCCATCGCACTAACCAAACTTTCCACTATTGACTCCAACACTTCAGGCAGTCTCACAAAAGCAGCCAACATTATGAAAAAATTGTCCCACCCCGGTCATTCCTTCTTCTGCCGGTTCCCGTTATGCAGAAGACACAGAAACTTGAAAGCACGCACCACCAGACTCAGGAACAGCTTCTTCCTCTGTTATCAGACCTGGATTGCCCTTCCATAAGCTGGGATACTATCCGTTTCACCCCAACCCCATTGCAGACATTGGACTTTATCTATGGAACTGGTGCCCTACAATGAGAACTATATTCTGCACTCTGCATCTTCCCTTTTGTTCTACCATTCATTTATATGCTATCTGGTGTCAAGTTGGGAAAAAGGGAAGTACAACGGGAACTGGGGGGTCCTTGTGCATCAGTCAATGAAAGTAAGCATGCAGGTACAGCAGGCAGTGAAGAAAGCGAATGGCATGTTAGCCTTCATAACAAGAGGAGTTGAGTATAAGAGCAAAGAGGTCCTTCTGCAGTTGTACAGGGCCCTAGTGAGATCACACCTGGAGTATTGTATGCAGTTTTGGTCCCCTAATTTGAGGAAGGACATTCTTGCTATTGAGGGATTGCAGCGTAGGTTCACAAGGTTAATTCCCGGGATGGCGGGACTGTCATATGCTGAGAGAATGGAGCGGCTGGGCTTGTATACTCTGGAATTTAGAAGGATGAGAGGGCATCTTATTGAAACATATAAGATTATTAAGGGATTGGACACGCTAGAGGCAGGAAACATGTTCCCGATGTTGGGGGAGTCCAGAACCAGGGGCCACAGTTTAAGAATAAGGGGTAAGCCATTTAGAACGGAGATGAGGAAACACTTTTTCACACAGAGAGTTGTGAGTCTGTGGAATTCTCTGCCTCAGAGGGTGGTAGAGGCCAGTTCTCTGGATACTTTCAAGAGAGATCTAGATAGGGCTCTTAAAGATAGCGGAGTCAGGGGATATGGAGAGAAAGTAGGAACGGGGTACTGATTGTGGATGATCAGCCATGATCACATTGAATGGTGTTGCTGGCTCGAAGGGCCGAATGGCCTACTCCTGGACCTATTGTCTATTGTCTATTGTCTATTGCTGGGGCAATAAACTTCCCGACCCATGCGTCCTTGAGATGTGGGGGAAAACTGGAGCACCCGAAGGAAACACAGGGAGAAAATGCAAACTCCACACGGACAGCACCCGAGGTTAGGATTGAACCCGGGTCTCGGGCGCTCTGAGACAGCAGTACTACCTGCCGCACCCCAGCGTCATCCTGACTGTGCAGTGCTGGTGGAACTCGTCCATGTGGGATTGTGCCTATTGTTCCCAGGAGCAGCCCACTGGCTCTGCAAAGAGACTGAAGAAGGGCCCCGACCCAAAACGTCGCCTGTCCATTTTCTCTGGATGTTGCCGGACCTGGTGAGTTACTCCAGCACTTTGGGACTGGGTTTTTGCACGCTGAAAGGTTTGGGCGCCCCTTTCTCAGCCAGCTCTTCTGACTGGTCACCTGGAGTTACCCAGCTGTAAACCCCTTCCCCGAAGCTCACTGCAATAAAATTAACATTGGAGATGTGTGGTGCTGCAGGTTAATGTTGAACAGACCTCAACGCGCCTCCTGTGTTACAGATAAATCAGCCAGACTCAAGGACGCTTAAGACTGTACACACCTCGCTCCACCTCCCCACCCCCTCCCCCCCTGCTTCACAAAGCAGGCTAATACTGGTGGCCTCATTCTTTTGAAACCTTATATTACCCACAGGAGGCCTGACCTGACTCCCCTTCCACCAGCCCCCTCTCCTACAGGCAGACCTGCCAGTGCCATTGAACGCCGAGTTCACTGCACCATCTGGGAGCCATCAGGCTGTAGCATGGCAGAGGAGGACCACGGGACCTGCTCACTCCCACTGACCTGCCCATCATCGGTGCATTCCTCAGCCAAACTTCTAATCCAAACATATTTTCTAACGCTTTAAATAACATACTCCCCTTTCCATGTGCCCTCCAGTTACACTTAACTCCTTCAAGCCTGTGTCAGCCCCCCTGCTGCGTCTGCACAAACAAAGGCACGAAGGTGGTGCAGAGATAATTCCACAAGAGCTGCAACTGCTCTGTGCTAACAATCATAAGTGATAGGAGCAGAATTAGGCCACTCGGCCCATCGAGTCTACTCCACCATTCAATCATGGCTGTTCTATCTCTCCCTCCTAACCCCATTCTCCTGCCTTCTCCCCATAACCCCTGCCACCCAATGTGCAGCTCATAAGTATCACACTGCATCACTATGTTATATCAAACACAGCCTCCATAACTTACTCGTCTTCAATTTCTTCACAACCATTTACACTATTGCCAGAGAGTTGTGCCAGAACGTGGTCCTGCAAGAACTACAAGCAGGTTTCCCGCGGTAGGGTCATTTAAACATTGCTTGGAGCAGTAATGTTGCGATTTGGGCGTAAACTATGTGTGCTTCATGGTAACGCTGTGCATCATGGATGCCTGGCATCAGCCACTCACTGAGATCAGGACAAGCGGTCACAAGTTCACAAGTTCACAAGCGATAGGAGTAGAATTAGGCCATTCGGCCCATCGAGTCTATGCCATTCAATCATGGCTGATCTCTGCCACCTAATCCCATTTTCCTGCCTTCTCTCCATAACCCTTGACGCCAGTTCTAATCGAGAACTTGTCTATCTCTGCCTTAAAAATATCCACTGACTTGGCCTCCACAGCACTTTGTGGCAATGAGTTCCACAGATTAACTACCCTGTGACTGAAGAAGTTCCTCCGCACCTCCTTTCTAAAAGAGCCCACTTTAATTCTGAGGCTATGACCTCTGGTCCCAGACTCTCCCACCAGTGGAAATGTCCTTTCCACATCCACTCCATCTATGCCTTTCATTATTCTGTAAGTTTCAATTAACTCCTGGCCATCTCCAGCAAGCCAACAAAAGTACCGCACCTGTATCATTACTGCAGCTTCACCTTACCACGTTGTCGAGCTGGAAAGAGTGTAGAGAATATGTAGGAAGGGAACGCAGATGCTGGTATACACCGAAGATAGACACTAAAATGCTGGAGTAACTCAGCGGGACAGGCAGCATCTCTGGAAAGAAGGAATGGGTGATATTTCGGGTTGATACACTTCTTCAATCTGAGATTCAGGAAAGCGGGAGACCCAGAGATATGGAAGGTTAAGATGTGAAAACGAGACAACGAGTGCAGAGAGGTTTTACGAGCATGTTGCCAGGACCCGAGGGCCTGAGCTAAAGGGAGAGGTTGGGCAGTCTAAGACTTAGAGCACAGGAGGAGGAAGGATCTTACAGAGCCGCATAAAATCATGAGAGGAATAGGTAGAGTACGTCAGAGTCTTTTACCCAGAGTAGGGCCATCAAGAACCAGAGGATTTAAGGTAAAGGGTTGGGGAAGGTTTAATAGGAACCTGAGGACCAGCAATGATTCCTGGGATGTCAGGACTTTCATATGAAGAAAGACTGGATAGACTCGGCTTGTACTCGCTAGAATTTAGAAGATTGAGGGGGGATCTTATAGAAACGTACAAAACTCTTAAGGGGTTGGACAGGCTAGATGCAGGAAGATTGTTCCCGATGTTGGGGAAGTCCAGAACAAGGGGTCACAGTTTAAGGATAAAGGGGAAATCTTTTAGGACTGAGATGAGAAAAACGTTTTCACACAGAGAATGGTGAATCTCTGGAATTCTCTGCCACAGAAGGTAGTTGAGGCCAGTTCATTGGCTATATTTAAGAGGGAGTTAGATGTGGCCCTTGTGGCTAAAGGGATCAGGGGGTATGGAGAGAAAGCAGGTACAGGATACTGAGTTGGATGATCAGCCATGATCATATTGAATGGCGGTGCAGGCTCGAAGGGCCGAATGGCCTACTCCTGCACCTATTTTCTATGTTTCTATGTTTCTATGTCAGCCCAGTAACACCATGCCTCACATCCCTTTTTGCCGAAACAGTGTTCTCTGTCCCCTGCCTGCCCCAGTGCCAGGCGAGACGGCTCAAGAGGAGGTGTTATGTAGAAAGTCAGGAGCTTCCACCAAGCACTGGTGTTTGAGGTGTCTGGGGTAGAGTGGAGGCAGGCACTCACTAGATTGCACTTGCAAGGGCAGAACTTTTTTTTGTGATGAGAACTAGGAACAAAAATGCTTTGCATTTTTGTGCGGTGAGGCTCGATGAAGAGTGTCATTTAAAACCTTAAGCAGCTCTCTGAGGCCTCAGATAAGCATAGGGAGTACCAGTGTGAGTCTGACACGTGCCCCTCAGATGGGACAAATACTTAACCCTAACTCAATGAGTCAGGAGGAACAGGACTGACTCGGTGAACCTTCCCATTCCGCACGTCGCCCTGCTTTGCTGTCCCGTCATTGTAGACTCAGCCGCTCCCAGCAATAAGATGGCACAGCCTTCATGGCAGAGGGTAGAGCTGCTGCCTCACAGTGCCAGAGACCCAGGCTCCATCCTGACCTCGGGTGCTTTCTGTGTGGAGTTTGCACGTTCTCCCTGTGATCGCGTGGATTTCCCTGGGGTGCTCCGATTTCCTCCCACGTCCCAAAGACGTACGGGTGTGTAGGTTGTGTAGGAAGGAACTGCAGATGCTGGTTTACACTGAAGATCTCTGGACAAAAGGAATGGGTGACGTTTCGGGTCAAGACCCTTCTTTGGCCTCTGAAAACTGCCTCTACGGTGTAGGGAGTGGGTGAGAAAGTGGGGTAACATAGAACTAGTGTGATCGGGTGACCGATGGTCGGCGTGGACTCGGTGCGATGAAAGGCCTGTTTCCATGCTGTATCTTTTAATCGATCAATCAGCTAGCAGGTTTAGGTTTAATATTGTCACGTGTACCAAGGTACAGTGAACAGCTGTTTTCTGCGTGCTATCCAAACAGATCAGATATGCCAAACATAAATACAATCAAATTAAACTCAAGGCATAGAGTCATAGAGTGATGCAGTGTGGAAACAGGCCCTTCGGCCCAACTTGCCCACACCGGCCAACATGTCCCAGCTACACCAGTCCCACCTGCATGTGTTTAAAAAAAATTTACAACGGTTTATTACCCTACACACCCGCATGCCTTTGGGAGGAAACCGGAGCACCCTGGGATAATCCACGTTTGTTACAGGGAGGACATGCAAACTCCACACAGGCAGCACCCGTAGTCAGGATCAAACCAAGGTTTCTGGGACTGTGAGCCAAAGGCTCTACCAGCTGCACCCATCTCTCATTGCTAGATGGGGCAAAGGTTTAGACATGCATGCAAACACATACATAAACACATGCAGAAACACATATAAACACACACATACACGCACACGCACACACACCCACATGCACACGCACAGGGAAGCACAGGACAAATACACGCATCTACATCAATGGTCATAAACAAGGGGAAACATTTTCACTCAGCTGTATCTTTAGCTGAGGAAGCTATAGAAGCGAACACAATTAAAGCTGTTAAAAGGTATTTGAATATGGATAGGAAGGGCTTAGAGGGATATAGGCCAAATGTAGGCAAATGGAACCAGCCCAGTGTGCCAGCATGGTTGGCAAGGTGGGCTAAAGTTTCCATGCTCTACAGCTCTACATGCTATGACTCTATGGAGTGATGAGGAAATTATGATAGGTATGTGTGTGCACGCATGTGTGTGTGTGTGTATGTGTGT
>JAXLNO010005968.1:40000-55824 GCA_038087875.1 Malacoraja senta
GCCAGTGTTCCCGCAGCATGTCCCCAGCGGACGCTGCTTGTTTCTCCGCATCTCCTCATGGCATCCACCGATGGTGGCTCTCCCCCCAAGTGTGGAGAGATCCGCTGCAGACATGAGCAGCGATGAAATCTATTTGTTAATGCTTGCTATAAATCACACTTTTGTCATCGAGCTGGGACACAGAGCCCAGAGTAGAATGACTGATGGTTGTAGCCCTCAAGTGTCCTGCAGTCTGTGTGACCGCCACTTCAGCAACTGGCTCCATAGACAGGAGCAACCCTGCCCAGGCATCTCACCACAGATAGACACAAAAATGCTGGAGTAACTCAACGGGACAGGCAGCATCTCTGGAGAAAAGGAATGGGTGACGTTTCAGGTCAAGACCCTTCTACAGACTGAGAGTCAGGGGAGAGGAAGTAGAGAGTTAGGGAAGGTTAAGGTGTGAAAACGAGAGATCAAAGGGAACGAAGAAGCGTGTAATGTAGAATGGTTCATTGTTAGCTGAGGGGAAGGTAGCAAGGAGGCCCACAACCTGTAAAATTAATCAGGACAGTGAAACTAGTCGGAGAACTAGGGTGGGGGAGGGACAGAGAGAGAGAGTAAGCAAAGGTTACTTGAAGTTAGAAAACAGTACTCATACTGTTGGGGTGTAAGCTGCCCAAGCAAAATATGAGGTGTTGTTCCTCCAATTTGCGCTGGGCCTCACTCTGACACTGGAGGAGGCCCATGACAGAAAGGTCAGTGTGGAAGTGGGGAGGGGAGTTATCTCTGCTGCTTCACTTCGGTTTGCCAAGCTTTTAACTTTCTACTCACGGTAATTCACATTCAAATTCAATCAAGGATATGAAATTATCCACAGAATTAAGTCTACAATGCTGCAAATAAAGGTCTTGAGTCCTCTACACAGCCCTGCTGTACTGCATCACTTCATGCTTCTGAACTCCCACTCCTAGAACGTCCGATGGTTTACCAGTAAGCTGCCTGGGTTACAGGGTCTTAGCTATAAGGAGAGGTTGGACAGACTTGGGTCGTTTTCTCTGAAAGTCGAGGGGAGCCCAGATAGAAGTATATAAAATGATGAGAGGCATGGATAGGATAGACAGTCGGAACCTCTTTCCCCAGGGTGGAAATCAGACCAGAGGGCGTTGCGTTAAGGTGGGAGGAGATGTGTGGAGCAAGTTATTTTACACAGAGTGCCTGGAATGTGTTGCCAGGGGTGGTGGTGGAACCAGGTACAATGGTGGCATTTAAAAGGCTTTGAAGAGGAACATGTGAAAGCAACAGCAAAACACAAAGTGCTGGAGGAACTCAATGGGTCAGGCATCATCTGTGGAGGGAATGGACAGGTGACGTTTCTGTTCGGGACCCTTCGGCAGTAGGGGGGTAGAAGATGGAAAGGAGAGACGCGGGGCAGGAAAAAGCCATGCAAGTAATAAGTGGAGATAGTGAGGGGGGCGATTGGTAAATGGGCAATGATAGTGACAAAGGCTGGAGGTGAAATGGAGACAATAGAGTGTCATTAAATTTGGGACGTCCAGAGTCATCCTGGCTACCAATTACACACAACTACTGCAGGATCAGCAGAAACCCCAATTTTTTACGGTGAATGGAAGTTTCATCCAAGTCAGTTAAACACATTGGCCAAAAGTTCAAGTAGGTTTGAGCAAAACACAAAGTGCTGGATGAACTCAGTGGGTCAGGCTGCATCTGTGCAGAGAATGGCGGGATGTCTCGGGTCTTGAAGTCTGAAGAAAGGTCCCAAGCCAAAACGTTGTCCGTCCATTCCCTCCACAGATGTTGCCTGATCCACTGAGTTCCTCCAGCACTTTTGTGTTTTTCTCAAGATTGCAGCATCTGCAGTTCTCTGTGCCTTCAAGGACGTTTGCTCCATAAGCCATATGCTGGGGAACAAAATCATGGCTCTACATCAAACCTCAGCCAGAGTGGAAAGCAAATCAGCGGTATAGCTGAGATCTGCCATCATTCTCCCTTCGCTCTCAATCTAATCAGTTGTCAGTCCAAAGCCAGTAGCTGATTAGATCTGATTAATACCCAATAACAAGCCCTTCACTTCAGATCTCGACAGAACCTTTGTGTACACTTCCTCACTTAGATGGCAGTTCCCCCGGAGGTCACAGTTTAAATTCAGGAAAGAATCCATTTGTACTCTTTGGAAATATTCCAAAAATTGTTTTAGCAATCTGTAGGTTGCTTGTATAGACATGTAAAGGCTGTAGTCAGGCAGGCCATGATGGCTTCTGTTTGTACAATTTGTGGGCAGCACGACGGTGCAACGGTAGAGTTGCTGCCTTACAGCGCTTGTTTGTAGGTTAATTGTCTTGGTATAAATGTAGATTGTCCCTAGGTTGTGTCGGATATTGTTAATATGCAGGGATGGTTGGGCGGCGCGGACCCAATGGGCCGAAGGGCCTGTTTCCGCACTGTATCTCCAAACTAAACTAAAAGAGCCATTATGTGCGGCAGTCTACATTTCCTTGCCAATTGCTCAGCACGCACACATGCATGCACATGCACGAATATGTTCCGTTCAGTTTAGTTTATTGTCACATGTACTAAGGTATAATTAAATGCTTCCGTTGCGTGCTAACCAGTCAGCGGAAAGATGACTCATGATTACAATCGTGCCAATCACAGTATCTAGACACATGATAAGGGAATAACGTTTAGTGCAAGGTAAAGCCAACAAAGTCCAATCAAAAGATGGTCCGAGGGTCTCCGATGAGGTAGATAGTAGCTCAGGAATGCTCTCTGGCTATGGTTGGATGGTTCTGTTGCGTGATAATAGCTGGGAAGAAACTGTCCCTGTATCTGGAGGTGTGCGTTTCCATGTATGTGCACGCAAACATAAATATGTGCATGCACACTTAGATGCAGATATGCACATTCGCTACACACACGCACATGCATGCACACACACACACACTCATGCATGCATGCACACACACACACTCCTGCATGCATGCACACACACTCATGCAGACAAGCACACACTCATACATGGACGCATACACATACACGCACACGCATCTCATTTCCAAATCTTAATTAAATCCCAATGTCATTGTTCCCATATCCATGCCATCTCCCTTTGTTGTTGTGTCCCTAATGGTCATGCATCCTCATACCCAATCCCTAATGGTCATGCATCCTCATACCCAATCCCTAATGGTCATGCATCCTCACACCCAATCCCTAATGGTCATGCATCCTCACACCCAATCCCTAATTAGTCTTCACACTCACATGAAACAGACAAATGTTTCAGGAAATACTTCAGAGAGACCTGACAGTTATCCCATTTTGCTTTTCCATTCCTTTAGTTCCATCCTCTCCTCAAATAACTAACTCCTGTGGTGCTAGTTCATGGATGTAGACCAGCTTTCAATGCCTCAGTCTGCATTCATTCTTCACGTCGCACGGTGGCGCAGCGGTACGGCTGCTGCCCAACAGCATCAGAGACACGGGTTTGATCCTGACTCCGGGTGCTGTCTGTACGGAGTTTGTACATTCTCCTTGTGACCGCGTAGGTTTTCTCCGGGTGCTCCGGTTTCCTCCCACACTCCAAAGACGTATAGGTTTGTAGGCTGATTGGCTACTGTAAATTGTAAATTGGCCCTATAGTGTACACTAGTGCTGGTGTATGGGGTGATCGCTGGGCCGTGCAGACTCGCTTGGTTTTAGGGCTTGTTTTCACGCTGCATGTCTAAAGTCCTAAAAAAGTCTAACAAGTCTATCTGGCTGTAGATATTGTGCTGTTATCACACTAATCCCAGTATTACTGGGCTGGATAGAGGAAGGGAGAGGAGTATATTTGCTCCTGATCACTATCCAATGATTCCTGAAAGAATGTGTGTATGTCTAAATTCAGGAAAAGCCCCAGACTGGTTCAATTGCTGAAGTCTAATCTTGTGTCATATGAAGACCGTCTGTTTGGCTGAGATACAAGATTGTGATTACCCCCACATTGAATTTTTCCCATCAAGAATTTTGGCAGGAGAGAAAAAATACAGGCAGGCTATGAATAACTTCCAAATGCCATGGTCAAGAAGTTTTGGTGAAACTTTGGTGAAAGTCAGTGGACATCAAAGTAAAGCACCCTAATGGTCGGAGTGTACCTTACAGAAAGGGAGATTGTTGAGATTGTTGGAAGTATACATGTTGAAAACATATAGAAACATACAACATTCTTAAGGGATTGGACAGGCTAGATGCAGGAAAAATGTTCCCGATGTTGGGGGAGTCCAGAACCAGGGGGGTCACAGTTTAAGAATAAGGGGTAGGCCGTTTAGGACTGAGATGAGGAAAAACTTTTTCACCTGGAGAGCTATGAATCTGTGAAATTCTCTGCCACAGAAGGCAGTGGAGGCCAATTCACTGGATGTTTTCAAGAGAGAGTTAAGGGCCTGTCCCACGAGCATGTGACTGCATGCGGCAAGCGTGACCTAACGTGGTCGCTTGAGCCGTACGGCCCCGCGGGGCCGGTCCCACTTCGATCGCCGGAGCCGTATGGAGTTGTGCGGAGCTGGTCCCGACATCGCGCGGGGCTCCGAAACTGACACTGTTCAAAAATTCCGCGCGGCAACAGCCTGCCGGCCCGCAGCCGCCTCGACGGGGCATGCACAGCGTCTCGACGCCGTATGCAGTGTCTCGATGGCGTACGTCACCCGCGAACTTCCCGCGGACTTCGCTCGAACTTCACGTCACTCACTCGACCTCCGCGCGGCCCCGCTTCTGGTTTGGTCGCGCTTGCCGCATGCAGTCGCATGCTCATGGGATAGGCCCTTTAGATTTAGCTCTTAGGGCTAACAGAATCAAGGGATATGGTGAAAAAGCAGGCACAGGGTATTGATTTTGGATGATCATCCATGATCATATTGAATAATAATAATAATAACTTTATTTATAGAGCTCTTTAAAAACAACCACAGTTGCAACAAAGTGCTGTACATGACTAATCATGGACAAGAAATTATTACATAACAATAAAAACATTAAACGAAAGAGTAAAAACAATAAAATTAAAAACATTAAAAGCACTGAAAACAGGAGCAAAGTCTCAAGCAGTGTCAAAAGCCAAGGAATATAAATGTGTTTTAATACTGGTTTTGAAGATGGACAGTGAGGGGGCCTGTCTGATGTGCAACGGCAGGGTGTTCCAGAGTGCCGGAGCAGCAAAAGAGAAGGCTCTATCCCCTCTGAGCTTCCGCTTAGACCTCGGTACCTCCAGGAGCAGCTGATCAGCTGACCTGAGGCACCGGGCAGGAGCGTATGGGTGGAGCAGTTCAGAGAGGTAAGGCGGGGCGAGCCCATTTAGAGATTTAAAAGCAAATAAAATAATTTTAAAATGAACTCGAAAGTGCACCGGGAGCCAGTGGAGGGAGGCCAGAATTGGCGTTATGTGCTCCCTCTTTCGAGTTCCAGTTAAAAGGCGAGCAGCAGCATTTTGAACCAACTGGAGACGAGCCAGTGAAGATCGTGCAACTCCAAAATAGAGTGCGTTACAGTAATCCAGCCTAGATGTAATAAAGGCATGGATTACTGTTTCAAAATGCTGCCGCTCGAGAATGGGCTTCACCTTTGCCAGCTTCCTTAGGTGAAAAGCTGGACTTAACCACCGCGCCTATTTGATGATCTAATTTAAAATCACTGACCATCCTAAAACCTAGGTTCAAACCTGTTGGCTTCACGTACCGTGCCAGTGGACCCAAGTCAACAAGGGGAGGTTCACGGCAGCCATTGGGGCCAAACAATATCACCTCTGTCTTCTTTGCATTAAATCCTAGAAAGTTTAGGGCCATCCAGGACTTAATGTCCTCAAGACATGACAGAAGTGATTTGACAGAAAAGGCGTCTTCCTTCCTCAGCGGTATATATAGTTGGCTATCATCAGCATAACAATGAAAAGAGATGCCATGCTTTCTAAGAATGGAACCCAGAGGAAGTAAGTATAGTGAGAAAAGCAGGGGCCCTAAAATTGAGCCCTGTGGAACCCCATATGACAGAGGATCGGAGGAGGACTCAAAACCAGCAAGGCTTACACACATGGTTCTGTCTGCCAGATAGGACCTGAACCATCCCAGGGCACTGCCACAGATGCCCACTAGGTGCTGTAACCGAGATATTAAGATACCATGGTCCACTGTATCAAAGGCGGCAGATAGGTCCAGCAGGACAAGAACCACATAATTACCAGAATCATTTGCTAGGAGGATGTCATTAAAAACCCTTAGCAATGCTGACTCTGTGCCATGCATAGTTTTAAACCCAGACTGGAAAACCTCCCGAATATTATGCTCGTCCAAGAAGAGTTTTAGCTGAGCATAAACAACTTTCTCCAGGACTTTAGAGATAAAAGGCAACTTGGAGATCGGTCTAAAATTGGCCAGAACAGTTTGATCCAGGCCAGGTTTGTTAAGTAGTGGTTGCACTACTGCATGTTTAAATCTTACGGGGACAACCCCAGAACACAAACTGCTGTTTATAATGGCAAGAACCAACTGCCCTATACTGGGGAAAACCTCTTTAAAAAGATGAGGAGGGACAGCATCACAAGGGGAACCCGATGGCTTAATATGGCTAACCACATCCTCTAAACACGACAATGTCACAGGCACAAACTTATCCAATACCACCAGGCATGGGACCGAAACAGAGGGGTCAGAGGCAGGAGCTGAAATGAGAGCCCTTATGGAAACAACCTTATTAATAAAAAAGTGCAGGAACTCATTGCACATTTCAGACGATGCTTCCAGACAGACAGGCTGCGGGGCATTTAGAACAGAGTCAATGATTTTAAATAGCACACGTGGGTCGTGACGCTTAGACACAATAATATTTGACAGGTATTCTCTTTTGGCCTCCTTAACAGTGTTCTGGTAATGACGTCAACAGTCCTTTAGAATTTGAAGTGAAACCTGCAGCCTGTCTTTCTTCCACTTTAGTTCAGCTCTGCGACACTCCCGTCGAGCTGTACGAGTCACGTCACTGAACCAGGGCTTGGGTTTAGCTCTAGGCTGCAAAGTTTTTAATGGAGCCACAGAGTCCAGTATAGTTCTGCAGGAGGAGTGAAACCAAGAACTAATCTCCTCCGTATCAAGAGAAGTGGACGCAGAGGGGGCGCAGAGCTGATCGAAAGCAGCAGAGAACTGGCCAGCAGCAAAAGGGTTAAAAGTCCGACAGCGCCGAGCTGAATGGCGGTGCTGTTTCGAAGGGTCGAATGGCCTACTCCTGCGCCTATTTTCCATGTTTCTAAGTCAATCATCCCGTCCCCTGGTTATCAAAGGAAGAGGTCCTCAGGGCAGTGTCCTGGCCCTGGCTGCTCATGAATGACTTCCTTCAATCAGAACATCAGGAGCTACAGGGAGAGGTTGCATGAGCTATGGGGAAAGGTTGGGCAGGCTAAGCCTTTATTCTTGGAGCTGAGGATTGATCTGAGGAGATGTGTAAGATCATGGAGGGGTTAGATAGAGTAGATGCACAGAATCTCTTACCCAGAGTATGGGAATCAAGAACCAGAAGACATAGGTTTACGGTGAATAGGGAAAGATTTAATAGGAACCCGAGGGGCAATTTATTTCACACAGTGGGTGGGTGGGTATATGCAACGAGCTGCCAGAAGAGGTAGCTGAGCCAGGTATCATAACAACATTTACAGGTACATGGATAGGAAAGGTTTAGAGGGATTTGGGCAAATATGGGCAGGTAGGACTAGCTTAGATGGGGCATCTTGGTCGTCATGGCTGAGTTGAGCCAAAGGGCCTGTTTCCGTGCTGGATGATTCACGGGCTTTACACGTCCAGGTCATGACTGGTCTGGGGTTGCGAGAAGTGAGATCCCGACTCCTATCAGGTTCCAGTTGAGAAGTTGCCCCTCACTTCCTGTCCAATCACTCAGCTAATTACTCTAAGCTCATGGATTCTGGTCTTTGATTGTGTACGAAGGGAAATGGATCCTTGCTCTTTACTCCATCCAGGCCCCTCAATGTCAGTGAAGTCCCTGCACAGCTACCCACGTTCCAAAGAAAACAAGCATAGCCTATGAAACCTCACCAAAAGGATAAATTATTCCTACCGAAAGAAGCACTGGTGCCTTTCAGATAACAGCACTTGAGCTCAGATGACCACAAAGTCACAGAGGGGAGAATCTAATGCTGGCCTGGCCTGGCCTGTTGGTAGTCAGTCTGTCACCCAGGATCCTGCCCGGGTCAGTCCCGAACCACTGCACTTTGGGGAGTGAAGGACGGACAGGGTCCCTGCCCCCTGGTCAGATGCACAGTAATGGGTCACTTCCCTGTGGTCACTCACACAGTGATGGGTCACTCCTCTGTGGTCACTCACAGTGATGGGTCACTCCCCTGTGGTCACACACAGGGCCGTCACTCCCCTGTGGTCACTCACACAGTGTCCGTCACTCCCGGTGGTCACTCACACAGTGATGGGTCACTCCCGGTGGTCAGTCACAGAGGGATCATGTCATAAGTGATAGGTGTAGAATTAGGCCATTCAGCCCATCAAGTCTATGCCACCATTCAATCATGGCTGATATATCTCTCCTTCATAACCTCATTCTCCTGCCTTCTCCCCATAACCCCGACACCTGTCAGAGATGGTCACTCTGCTGTGGTCCATCACACAGTAACGGGTGCCTGTCCTGTGGTCTCTCACTGTCCTGCTACAGTCATATGGTGACTGTACTCTCTGCGGTTGTCAGTCACACACTGACAAGGTCATCATCCAGCTGCCACTCGCACCGTGACAATACTGAGCCGTTGTGACGTCCTTCAGTTCCTCTGTATTCAAATGAAATAGCTGCTTAGCAGATGACATGACAGCATATTAGGTTCGCTCTCTGCTTGGCACTAACACTGGGCCAGAATAGAACATCCACAGTCTATTTTCCCTGCTCCATTTGCTGTGTGCCTCCTAAGTTAGAACTCTGTTATTAGGCAGGGTGATGCAATAGCTACCGTTTTGCCCAGTCTCCTCGCCCTGCAGCTCCGTATAAGGGTGTGTGGAGAGGAGTGCCTCCCATTACATCTGCGTCCTCAGCAGCTCACTCCCTCGCTTGGCCCTCGCTTGGCCCTGGCTGTGTCTCATCCTGTGACCAAAATACACTTGCAAATCCTGGTCATAAAAATACCTGCAGAGTAACCGACACATGCTTGGGTTAGCTTCCAGTGGGAATAAAAAGGCTAAAGTAAAAGATGAGTTCAGAGCCCAGGACTGAGGGAAGGGGGGAGGTGAGGTGGGGCGGGGGAAGAGAAAGGGCGAGGAGTTTCATCTTATTGCCCTCCAACCCCACCAATTATCCAACCCAGTGTGATTATGTCCATAGCTCAAATGTGATTTAAACTTCAATGGTTCAATCAATGGTTCTCAATGGTGTTTTTATTCTTTAATTACATACGGTCCAGTACAGTATCGCCTTGCCTAAGCACATCCTCGAATAGCAAAGTGTACAGAAATAGTCCACTCAGCCCACATGCAAGAAGCGCCATTGGCACCAAACTTCCACCTCGCCACGCAAAACCGTAGAGACACCAGGAACTGCAGGTGCTGGTTTACAGAGAAAGCACAGAGTGCTGGAGTAACTCAGTGGGCCAGGAAATTGAATGGAAGGATGCAGCATTGAAATAGGCTCTTTGGTTGACAAATTAATGATTTGGAAGAGGGTATTAGGAACAACACTAGCAAGTTTGCAGATGACACAAAGCTGGGTGGCAGTGTGAACTGTGAAGAGGATGTTAGGAGGTTGCAGGGTGATCTGGACAGGTTGAGTGAGTGGGCAGATGCGTGGCAGATGCAGTATAATATAGATAAATGTGAGGTTATCCACTTTGGTGGCAAAAACAAGGGGGCAGATTATTATCGCAATGGGGTTAGGTTAGGTAAGGGGGAGGTACAGCGAGACCTGGATGTCCTTGTACACCGGCCACTGAAAGTTGGCGTGCAGGTACAGCAGGCAGTGAAGAAAGCTAATAGAATGTTGGCCTTAATAACAAGAGGATTTCAGTACAGGAGTAAAGAGGTTCTTCTGCAGTTGTATACGGCTCTGGTAAGACCACATCTGGAGTATTGCATACAGTTTTGGTCTCCTAATTTCAGGAAGGACATCCTTGTGATTGAGGCAGTGTAGAGTAGGTTCACAAGATTGATCCCTGGGATGGCGGGAAAGATTGAAAAGACTAGGCTTGTATTCACTGGAGTTTAGAAGGATGAGGGGATCTTATAGAAACATATAAAATTATAAAAGGACTGGACAAGCTAAATGCAGGAAAAATGTTCCCAATGTTGGGCGAGTCCAGAACCAGGGGCCACAGTCTTAGAATAAAGGGGAGGCCATTTAAGACTGTAAGAAAAAACTTTTTCACCCAAAGAGTTCTGAATTTGTGGAATTCCCTGCCACAGACGGCAGTGGAGGCCAAATCACTGGATGGATTTAAGAGAGAGTTAGATAGAGCTCTAGGGGCTAGTGGAGTCAAGGGATATGGGGAGAAGGCAAGGCACGAGTTATTGATTATGGACGATATGCCATGATCACAATGAATGGCGGTGCTGGCTCGAAGGGCCGAATGGCCTCCTCCTGCACCTATTTTCTATGTTTCTATATTTCTAAACCTTCGATCATATTAGTTCTATGTTATCCCACTTTCTCATCGTACATACGAGGGGCATTTCTACAATTTAAAGTGGCCAATTAACCCACACATCTTTGAATGTGGCAGGAAACTGGAGCACCCAGAGTAAACCCACGAGATCACAGGGAGAATATGCAAACTCCTCAGTTAGACACAAAATGTTGGAGTAACTCAGCGGGTCAGGCAGTATCTCTGGATGGAAGGAATGGGTGACATTTTGGGTCGAGACCCTTCTTCAGACTTCAAACTCCTAAATCCGTGGAGGGAATGGACAGATGATGTTTCAGGTTGGGACCCCTCTTCAGACTTCTTTGCAAAATCATGGTTGGCTCACCAAAGCACAGGGTTAAGATTGTTCCACTAGTTTTATTTCTAGGGATAGTCCCATATGCAGGTTAATTGGTTTGGTATAAGTGTGCAGGGAAGTGTTAATGTGTGGGGATTGCTGATCTGCACGGACTCTGTGGGCCGAAGGGCTTCTTTCCAAGATGTATCTCTAAACCTAAACTAAACTAAAATAGCTTCTGGTGTCTGTCCTGATCAGTGCCAGAGTTTCCTGAACACATGGAGGAGATAACAGGCCTTCTAGTTCAGCCGAATCTCCCAACCAACCCACAAGCAAAACCTATGCCTGTAACTGTTTTGATTTTCAGAAAATACTGATAATGTGCAGAATTTTCTGAAAAGGATTTTAATTAACATGGAAAAGAGAAAAAAATTGTTTCATTTCTCTCGCCTCAATTCCGTTTACAACCACTTTCACATCACTTTCTCTCGAGGGGGCTTCTTAAATTACCTTAGAGACTATTTCCATTGTACTTCATTGTTCTTCATCATAATTTATTCCTTAAATCCATTACACTTCGAATAAATAACGTTCTACCTCCTTTCCTATATATTCCCACCTCATGAATGGTTATTTCTGTGCTCCTGAGTAAGCGGATCTGTCAATATTGAGCTGGAAGAGCAGGGCGATGCTTGGCTGGGTTTGAAGATCTTTATTGGTGTCAACATTTAAACAGGGATCTGAGGGCAAATTTTGCGTACAGAGGGTGGTGGGTGCATGCAATGAGCTGCCGGAAGAGGCAGGTAACATTAAAATGTTTAAGAAACATTCGGAAGATACATGGTTTAGAGGGACATGGGCCAAATGCGGGAAAATGGGATGAGCTTAGATGGGCATTTTGGTCAACATGGATGAGTTGGTCCAAAGGGGCTGTTTTCGTGCTATTTAACCCCAATTTTAACATTAAAAGTCCAAACTATCTTCAATCGGATTTTACTGGACTTTATGGTGCAATAAATGTTATTCCCTTTATCCTGTATCTGTACATTGTGGACAGCTTGATTGTAATCATGTATAGACTTTCTGCTGACTGGTTAGCACGCAACAAAAAAGCTTTTCACTGTACCTCGGTACACCTGACAATAAACTAAACTAACTCCAACTCATAGAGTCACACAGCACAGAAACAGGCCCTTCAACCCACCATGCTTATGCCATTCATTAGACTGAGTGCTATTTACCTGCATTTGCTCTGTAGCTTTCTCTGCCTTGGCAATTAAATTTCATGTCTAAATGCTAATATAAATGTTTGAAAGGCTGGAGGGCATAGCTG
The DNA here is from genome assembly GCA_038087875.1 of Malacoraja senta. Lineage (NCBI taxonomy): Eukaryota > Metazoa > Chordata > Chondrichthyes > Rajiformes > Rajidae > Malacoraja > Malacoraja senta. Next base: position 52,277 of record JAXLNO010005968.1, read on the forward strand.
TGTATGAGGAGAGGGGCAACGTTTTTTTTACACAGAGTTTGCTGAGTGCCTGCAATGCTCTAACTGGAGGGGGGGTGGTGGTGGAGGCAGCTATGATAGAGGCATTTGAGAGGCTTTTAGATAGGCAAAGATAGACACAAAATGCTGGAGTAAACTCAGCAGGTCAGGCGACATCTCTGGAGGAAAAGGGTGGGTGATGTTTCGTGTCGGGACCCTTCTTCAATAAACACATGGATATGCAGGGAATGGAGGGATATGGATCACATGCAGGCAGAGGAGAGTAGTTTAACAATGTTTTGCATGGACAGTTTGGGCTGAAGGGCCTGTTCATGAGCTGGACTCTGTTATGTTCTATGTTCTGAAATGTGAGTGTATTTGCCTCCACAACTTCCCCAGGCAACATGTTGCAGATAGAAACCATTCTATGTGTGAAAATATTCCCTCTCTGACCTCCTCTACGCTTCTAACCTCTCAATTTATTCCTATTCCTTCTTGGATTAGACACACCCGCCAAGGGAAGAAAATTATCTATCTCCATCATAATCTTTCATACCTCTATGCTTCAGGGAAAACAAATCCAACTTATCCAATCTTTCCCTTATAACTGAAATGCTCCAATCCAGGAAACGTCAAGAGTCAAGAATCAGGACTGTTTTGTTGTCATATGTCCCAGATAGAACAATGAAATTGCTACTTGGGCAGGCTAGGACTTTATTGCTTGAGGGGTGAGGGGTGTAGATTGAGGAAAATCATGAGGGGTGTAGATTGGGTGAATCTTACTGCAGCACAACAGAATATGTAATCAGAATAAATAATATAACAAAAACACCAAAAAAAAGAACAAACAATAACTGCAATAATAATAATAATAATAATAGTCTATTGTAGTTCATAGCTGATGAGGTTGTAATGTTTAATAACCTGATGGCTGTAGGGAAGAAGCTGTTCCTGAACCTGTCCGAGTGAATCTTCTCTGCACCATCTCCAGTACAATCACATCCTCTCTTTAGTGTAGTGGCCAGTACTATACACGATATCTAGATCTGCCTCTTTATAAGGAGCACCCTGCTTTTATACACCATGCCACAACTGATTAATCCGAGCATTTGTGTGTCTTCTTCACCACCCTACCTACCAGTGCTGCCACTTTCAGGGATCTATGGACTTGTACATCCAAGTTCCCTCTGTTCATAAATACTCTTAAGTGCCCTATAATTTACTGAGTATGTCCTACCTTTATTTGACCTTCCAAAATATATGACTTTGCTCCTGCCAGGGTTCAATTCCGTCGGCCATTGCTCTGCCTACGTTTCTAACTAATCAATATCTTGCTGTGCCCGAGCGCGATCTTTCTCATGATCTACAATGCCACCAGATTGGTTTTGTCGGTGAACCGGGCCGCCCTGCAGCTCCACTACCTTCTAACTGGAAACAAAGATATGCCCCAGCTGTTGTTCCACAATACTCTAAGTGCCGGGCGCAGGCAATCCAAACTATTGTGCATTCCACAAAGTGCTGGAGTAACTCAGTGGGCCAGGCAGCGTCTTTGGGGGACATGGAAAGGTGATGTTTCAGGTCGGGATATTCCTTCAGTCCGAAGAAGGGTCCTGACCCAAAACGACAACAATCCATGTCCTCCACAGATGCTGTCTGACTTGCTGAGTTACTCCAGCACTTTGTGTTTTACTCAGGATTCCAGCTTCTGCGGTTCCTTGTGTCTCTATTGTGCATCCCTTTGTCTAATCACAATAGCAGTGGGATCACCTAATTGGGGCGATATCACACGGCTGGTATCACACGTAAAGTCACAGAGTCATACTGCAGGGAAACAGGCCTTTCAGGTTAAAACTCATCCATGCTGACCAAGATACCCCATCTAAGCTAATCCCATTTGCCCGTATTTGCACATAGCCCTCTCAACCTTTCCTATCCATGTACTTGTCCAAATGTATTTTAAAAGGTGTTATAGTACGTGCCTCAACCACCTCCTGTGTGTAAACGTTGCTCCTCAGAAATCCTATTAAATCGTTCAGCTCACACCTTAAACCCATGTCCTCTGTTTCTTGTTTCCCCGACTCTAGGTAAAAGACTGGGCATTCACCCAATCTACACCCTTCATGCTTTCATACACATTAATAAGATCACCCCTCAGCCTCCTGCACTCCAAGCAGTAAAGCCCTAGCCTGCCCAACCTCTCCCGATAGCTCAGCCCCTCATGTCCTGGCAAAATATTAGCAGGTTCTCCATTCTTATAAGATTTAACATGACATCCCTACTTTTATACTCTACTAGACCCGTTGGGTCCCATGTTCACACGGGAGGGCTGGTCCCCCAATGCAATATTCCACCTCTCCACTAATTCCAATATGGGTGCCCAGTGGAGGGGGAGGGGGGTATTTGGAGTGCTAGTATGAATGTTGTGGGCTGAAGGGACTGGTTTCCAGAGGGCTAGTATGGAAATTGTGGGCCGAATGGATTATTGAGCTGGCAGCTCAGTCACTCAGGCCTGGTTGGCTGGCAGCTCAGTCACTCAGGCCTGGTGGGCTGGCAGCTCAGTCACTCAGGCCTGGTGGGCTGGCAGCTCAGTCACTCAGGCCAGGTGGGCTGGCAGCTCAGTCACTCAGGCCTGGTGGGCTAGCAGCTCAGTCACTCAGGCCTGATGGGCTGGCAGCTCAGTCACTCAGGGCTGGTGGACTGGCAGCTCAGTCACTCAGGGCTGGTGGGCTGGTAGATCAGTCACTCAGGGCTGGTGGGCTGGCAGCTCAGTTACTCAGGACCGGTAGGCTGGCAGATCACTCACTCAGGCCTGGTGGGCTGGCAGATCAGTCACTCAGGGCTGGTGGGCTGGCAGTTCACTCACGGCTATTGCTTGAAATTCCATTTCAAGCAGAGTGCAGGTCACCAAATTCAATTTCACAGCATTTCAAGCAGAGTGCAGGCCACCAAATTCAATTTCATAACATTTCAAGCAGAGTGCAGGCCACCAAATTCAATTTCATAGCATTTCGAGCAGCGTGCAGGCCACCAAATTCAATTTCATAGCATTTCAAGCAGAGTGCAGGCTACCAAATTCAATTTCATAGTATTTCGAGCAGAGTGCAGGCCACCAAATTCAATTTCATAGCATTTTTCGAGCAGAGTGCAGGCCACCAAATTCAATTTAATAGCATTTCAAGCAGAGTGCAGGCCACCAAATTCAATTTCATAGCATTTCAAGCACAGTGCAGGCCACCAAAATCAATTTCATAGCATTTCAAGCAGAGTGCAGGCCACCAAATTGCCGAACAACTCATTGCATTGTCATTAAGGGCTAACAAATCATTTATTACAAGTACTTTACAGACTCACAGTTCCGTTGATTCACAGCTTAGAATCACAGTTGTGGACTCTCCCTCGCGATCTTCCAGAGTGACTGACTCACGTCCAGGCATCCGGGGTTTTATAGTCCTGCCCCCCCCCCCCCGGAAGGGGTATTACCTTCATCGTGGTGATTGACAGGCGAGAGGACCAATCAGCTGATCGCAGGATTTTTTAAACACTCATAATCT
>JAXLNO010005969.1:5000-28270 GCA_038087875.1 Malacoraja senta
TACCCCTCAGATTCCCATTAAATCATTTCCCCTTCACAAACCTTTGTCCTTTCGTCCTCAATTCACAGATCGAGTTAGATATAGCTCTTGGGGCTAACGGAATCAAGGGATATGAGGAGAAAGCAGAAACGGGGTACAGATTGTGGATGATCAGCCATGATCATATTGAATAGCAGTGCCGGCTTGAAGGGCCAAATAGCCTACTCCCGCACCTATTTTCTATGTTTCTATGTTACTCTGAGAAAGAGACTCTGGGCGAGAGACTCCACCCGATCTATTCCTCTCATGGTTTTATACACCTCTGCAAGATCACCCCTCAACCTCCTGCGCTCCAAGGAATAGAGTCCCAGCCCACTCAACCTCTCCCTATAGCTCAGACCATTGAGTCCTGTCAACATCCTCGTAACACTAATTATCAGAGATTTTATTTACTTCACATTCATGACTGGAGGGGCTGAGCTGTAGGGAGAGGTTGGGCAAGCGAGGACTTTATCCCTTTGAGTGCAGGAGGATGAGGTGTATCAGTAAAATCACGAGGAGCATGGATTGGATGATGCACAGTGTCTTTTACCCAGAGTAGGGGAATCAAGAACGAAGAGGCACAGGTTTAAGGTAAGAGGGGCAAGATTTAGCAGGATCCTGAGGGGCAGTTTTTTCATTCAGAGAGTGCTGGGAATATGGAACGAGCTGCCAGAGGAGGCAGTTGAGGCAGGTACCATAAACAGCATTTAAAAAACACTCGGAGATGGACACCAAATGCTGGAGTATCTCAGCGGGTCAGGTATCATCTCTGGAGAAAAGGAATAGGTGATATTCCGGGTCAAATCCCTTCTTCAGAAAGGGTTAAAAAAATACTTGTACATATGCATGGATAGGAAAGATTCAGAGGGATATGGGCCAAACATGGCAAATACTGTAGGATTGGCGTAGATAAGGAATCTTGGTCGGCATGGGCAAGTTGGGCCTTAGGGCCTGTTTCTGCACCGTATGACTCTGTGACTTTATGGTTTGTACCCATGATCCAATAAACCAGACTTCTACAAACCAGTCTTGAAACATAATGTGTAGGAACAACTGCAGATGCTGGTTTCAACAGAAGATAGACACAAACAGCTGGAGTAACACAGCGGGACAGGCAGCATCTCTGGAGAGAAGGAACGGGTGACATTTCGGGTGGAGACCCTTCTTCAGACTAGATGCCAAACTAGAAACATAATGATTGTGCTATCTATGGTGCTGAGGTTTCCAGATAACAGCCACGATGATCAATGGGCTACAGTGCCCTCCATAATGTTTGTGACAAAGACCCATCATTTAATTATTTGCCTCTGTACTCCACAACTTGAGATTTGTAATAGAAAAAAAATCACATGTGGTTAAAGTGCACATTGTCAGATTTTATTGAAGGCCATTTTTTACACATTTTGGTTTCACCATGTAGAAATTACAGCAGTGTTTATACATAGTCCCCCCATTTCAGGGCACCATAATGTTTGGGACACAGCAATGTCATGTAAATGAAAGTAGTCATGTTTAGTATTTTGTTGCATATCCTTTGCATGCAATGACTGCTTGAAGTCTGCGATTCATGGACATCACCAGTTGCTGGGTGTCTTCTCTGGTGATGCTCTGCCAGGCCTGTATTGCAGCCTTCTTTAGCTGATGCTTGTTTTGGGGACTAGTCTCTTCAGTTTTCTCTTCAGTAAATAAAAGGAATGCTCAATTGGGTTCAGATCGGGTGATTGACTTGGCCACTCAAGAATTAACCATTTTTTAGCTTTGAAAAACTCCTTTGTTGCTTTAGCAGTATGTTTGAGATCATTGTCTTGCTGTAGAATGAAACCGCCGGCCAATGTTTTGAGGCATTTGTTTGAACTTGAGCAGATAGGATGTGTCTAGGATGGCTGCCGGAGGGGAGAGTGGACGCTGGCACGCTTTAGCAGCCGCTGCTCTCTCTTCCATATTGTGTTTTGGGATTTTTGTTTTTGGATTGAATTCTGGCTTTAATTTGTGAACTCGTGATGTCTTTACTATTTATTTAATTCCGCTTACATGTTTCTACACTTTGTTAAACTTTGTAAGGTGTCCTTGAGACTTTTGAAAGGTGCCCATAAATAAAATGTATTATTATTATTATTATATACTTCAGAATTCATTAGGCTACTACCATCAGCAGTTGTATCATCAATGAAGATAAGTGAGCCAGTACCTTCAGCAGCCATACATGCCCAGGCCATAACACCCCCACCACTGTGTTTCACAGATGAGGTGGTATGCTTTGGATCATGGGCAGTTCCTTCTCTCCTCCATACTTTGCTCTTGCCATCACTCTGATCCAAGCCTCATCTGTCCACAAGACCTTTTTCAGAACTGTGGTTGCTCTTTTAAGTACTTCTTGGCAAATTGTAACCCAGCCATCCTATTTTTGCAGCTAACCAGTGATTTGCATCTTGCAGTGTAGCCTCTATATTTCTGTTCATGAAGTCTTCTGTGGACAGTGGTCCTTGACAAATCCACACCTAACTCCCGAAGAGTGTTTCTGATGTCAGACAGGTGTTTGGGGATTTTTCTGTATTATAGAGAGAATTCTTCTGTCAGCAGCTGTGGAGGTCATCCTTGGCCTGCCAGTCACTTTGCGATTAGTAAAGAGCCTGTCCCACTTGGGCGTCATTTGCACGTCATGCAGATGGCGTGCAAAGATTTTGTACTACCCAAAATCCTGGGGCGCCGCGCGTCACTGCCTACATCACCACGAACCATGCACGCATCACTGCGCGGCACGCGTAAATAATGTCGCGTAAATGACGCCCAAGTGGGACAGGCCCTTAAGCTCACCAGTTCTCTCTTTCTTCGTAATGATGTTCCTAACAGTTGATTTTGGTAAGCCTAAGGTTTGGCTGATGTCTAACAGTTTTACTCTTGTTTCTCAGTCTCATAATGGCTTCTTTGACTTTCATTGGTACAACTTTGGTCCTCATGTTGATAAACAGCAATAAAAGTTTCCAAAGGTGATGGAAAGACTGGAGGAAAGACTAGGTGCTGAGAGCTCTCTTATACCTGTATGAAGGAGGCAATTAAACACACCTGAGCAATAACAAACACCTGTGAAGCCATGTGTCCCAAACATTATGGTGACCTGAAATGGGGGACTATGTATAAACACTGCTGTAATTTCTACATGGTGAAACCAAAATGTATAAAAATGGCCTTTAATAAAATCTGACAATGTGCACTTTAACCACATGTGATTTTTTCTATTGCAAATCTCAAATTGTAGAGTACAGAGGCAAATAAATAAATGATAGGTCTTTGTCCCAAATATTAAGGAGGGCACTGTATATTCCAGTTTCCATCGCCTTCTTAGAATGTGCTCGGAAAATCTTTTCAATGTCGGAGGCAATGGGAGAGGGGAAAGGGATGAAGTCCTTTACTGACAGAAAATAACAGCATAAGCATCTCGTGACTGCAGTACACATGCCTTATATGTTTGCTACATCTGTGAGGAGCAGTACCTGATCTGAACACACACTCTGTAGGAAGAACCTGCAGATGCTGGTTTAAACTGGAGTAGACACAAAATGCTGGAGTAACTCAGTGGGACAGGCAGCATCTCTGAAGAGAAGGAATGGGTGACGTTTTGTGTCGAGACCTTTCGTCAGAGTTCGCAGTCTGTCACTGTTGCAGTATCACCCTAAGGTTTTTTGTATGTCCCTGGGTGAATTCAGCATAACGTTGGAAAACGATGTTTAGATTGGCAAGAAGAAATAAACTTATCAGGAACATAGAACAGTACAGCATAGGAACAGGCCCTTCAGCCCACTATGCCTGTGCTGGACATGATGCCGAGATCAACTCTTATCTGTAACTGCAGATGCTGGTTTATACCGGAGATAGACCCAGAGTGCTGGAGTAACTCAGCGGGTCAGGCAGCATCTCTGGAGAAAGAGGGTGGGTCACAAGAAGGTTCCCGACCCAAAATGTCACCTGTCCTTCTTCTCCAGAGATGACCCCTAGGAACCAGGGGACAAAGGTCTAAGGCGAAAGGAGAAAGATTTGATAGGAATCTGAGGGGGAATATTTTCACACAAAGGGTGGGTGGGTGTATGGAACGAGGTGGGACTAGTGTAGATGGGGCATGTTGGTCGGTGTGGGCAAGTTGGGCTGAAGGGCCTGTTTCCATGTTGTATGACTCGATGACATGGATATGCACGGAATGGAGGGATATGGATTATTTGCAGGCAGATTAGTTCAGCCCAGACGTTGTGGGCTGAAGAGCCTGTTCATGTGCTGTACGTTTCTCTATTCTAGGGGTATAGGCTGGGCAGTGGTACACTGTATTTCATTGTTCCATTTTACAACACTGTTGGGTGAATACGTTTACTGACAAGTTTAAGAAATGCATTTGGCGGGACTTCTATAAATATGCCAATTAACATTTAAAAAACAGTCACGATGGCACAGCGGTAGAGTTGCTGCCTTACAGTAAAATGCAGCGCCAGAGACCCGGGTTCCATCCCGACTATGGGCGCTGTCTGTAAGGAGTTTGTACGTTCTTCCCGTGACCTGCGTGGGTTTTCTCCGAGATCTTCGGTTTCCTCCCACACTCCAAAGACGTACAGGTTTGTAGGTTAATTGGCTTGTTAAAAATGTAAAATTGTCCAAGTTGGCGATATGCAGAGTAGTGCCTTGCCGACTACAAAATTCAGAAGGTTCAAATATCTATTGAAGCAATTGTGGATTGCAGCCTAGAAATTCTCATTGGAGTGTTCTACCTTGGGTGGCACTGCGGCACAGCAGTGGTGCAGCTGCCTCACAGCGCCAGAGACCACAGGTTCGATCCTAGTCTCGGGTACATGTCTGTGTGGAGTTTGCACCTTCTCCCTGTGACCGCGTGGGTTTCCTCCGGGTATTCCGGTTTCCTCCCACATCCCAAAGACATACAGTATGGGCTTGTAGGTTAATCAACCTCTGTAAAATTGTCACGAGTGTGTAAGGAGTGGATGAGAAAGTGGGATAACATAGAACTAGTGTGAACGGGTGATATCGTGTCGGCGTGGATTGGGTGGGATAACGGGGCCTGTTTCCTGCTGTATCTCAAAACTAAAAAGCTGATCGTTGATTTAATTTGTGTACAAAGCCTTTATTCATTCAGCAGACATTGGGAGAAGAGGGGCGAAGATGACTTTTCTTTCATGGACATTAAAGGAATGAAACGATTTTGCTTAAAGCCTAGAGATTAAAGATGATGCAATGTCAAAAATGCTTACAGGTCAGGTCGGCGGGGGGGGGGGGGGGGGGGGGGGAGTTCCCCCCAGCCACGGGTACCATGTAATCCCACGCTCCCTGCTCCATGGTCGGATAGTCGGCGACTAAACCGTCTTCCCCCACCTGGTTGGCCAGGTGAGGAGGGGGCTGATGCACCCCCAGAGCAGGATCAAAAACAAGACCTGCCAAAGGGCGGGATGAGCTCCTAGCGAGCCAACGGCCATCCACACTTCAGTAGAAGTTGCGATCACTATCGTACATGGCATTGTAAGGCACCGTGCCCATTGATGTTTTATAACGATGATGATGATGATGATGAAATATGCTTCTAATTCAGGCTGAAAGCAGGAAAAAAAACCGATGGCTTTCATCGTAGATACAACGTAGATTGTGAACCAGAATTCTTTTAATTCTCCTTTTTGCATTCTGATTGTACCCACTGATACTTCCAGCAATTTTGGTTTTATATCACACAGATCTGAACAGCCTTAGTTTCACGTAACTGTGGAGGTTCCCCACGCATCCTCAAGATGTACACAATCTTGATTAGTGCGGGTGTCGGGGGTTATGGGGAGAAGGCAGGAGAATGGGGTTGAGAAGGAAAGATAGATCAGCCATGATTGAATAGTAGAGTGGACTTGATGGGCCGAATGGCCTAATTCTGCTCCTAGAACATGAACTATCCCCCCGATTCTAGCACTCAGGACAATTTACAACAGGCAACTAATCTATTTTCTATGTTTCTATGTTTCCATGACCAGGCCTTTCACTATTTGGTAAGTTTCAAAGAGTCCCCCGCATTAATCCTTCTAAACTCCAGCGAGTACAGGCCCAGTGCTGTCAAACGCTCATCATACACCAACCCAATCATTCCTGGGATCATCCTCGTAAACCTCCCCTGCACCCTCTCCAATGCCAGCACATCCTTCCTCGGATATGGGGCCAAAACTGCTCACAAATCTCCAAATGCGGTCTGGCCAACACCTTATGAAGCAGCATTCCATCCCTGTTTTTGACTTCTAGCCCTCTCGAAATAGCGGATAGTGGATGTGAGGGATAGTGGGTGGAGATCAGGGGAGAATAACATGCATGTGGCAGGATTGTTGTATAAATAAATACTTGATAGTTGGTGTGGACTGAAGGGCCTGTTAACCATCCTGTATCTCTCTGTGTGCCTGCATAGGGTCGTAAGGAATCGGAGTAGAATTAGGCCATTTGGCCCGTCAAGTCCACACCGCAATTCAATCATGGCTGATCTCTCTCTCCCACCTAACCCCATTTTCCTGCCTTCCCCTCATAACCTCTGACACCTGTACAAATCAAGAATCTATCTTGAGTCTGAAGAAGGGTCTTGACCCAAAACATCACCCATTCCTTCTCTCCAGAGATGCCGCCTGTCCCACTGGAGTTACTCCAGCATTTTGTGTCTATCTTCGGTTTAAACCAGCATCTGCAGTTCCTTCTTGCACAGGAATCCATCTATCTCTGCCTTAAAAATATCCACAGCTTTGGCCTCCACAGCCTTGGCCTCCACAGCCCTCTGTGGCAACTCTGATGCCTTTGCAAACCAATTGCTTTGGATGGGTCCTAGCTATTTTCGGCAGTTTGTGAACAGGAGGTTGGCGTTGTCATGACAACAGCCTCCATTGCCCATTGTTCACTGGACCATGATCGGTACAGGTTGCCGTCCGCTTCAGTCACAGATTTCCTTCTCTGAAGAAGCGGCGCGGTGGCGCAGCGGTAGAGTTGCTGCCGTAAGTGCCTATCCCACTTGGTGATTTTTTCGGCGACTGCCGGCATCATTGACTGATGTATCAGTTCACCGAAACATTCACGGCGTGATGCGGCGTCACGCGGCGTGATGACGTATTGACGCGCGGCGTTTTTTCAAGTGTCGCTATATTTTTTGGGATTTTGAAATGTTCAAAATCTTTTGGCGACACTGATATGATGCCGGCAGTGGCCGAAAAAATCGGCAAGTGGGACAGGCCCTTTACAGCGCTTGCAGCGCTGGAGATCCGGGTTCGATCCCGACTACGGGCGCTGTCTGTTCGGAGTTTGTACTTTCTCCCCGTGACCGCGTGGGTTGTCTCCGGGATCTTTGGTTTCCTCCCGCACTTCAAAGACGTACGGGTGTGTAGGTTAAATGGCTTGGGTTTGTATACTCGGTATAAGTGTAAACTGTCCCTAGTGTGTGTAGGCTTGTGTGAATGTGCGGGGATCGCCGGTCGGTGCAGACTCGGTGGGCCGAAGGGCCTGTTTCCGTGCTGTATCTGTCAACTAAACTAAACCAAACTAAGATCAGTGAACCAGATGTGGTTTTGTGACAATCACTGTATCAGGTATTAGCTTTCTGTGGGTTTCCAAAGCCACAGCCACCAGAATTACCAAGCAAACTCTCACCTTTACTGAGATCGATTATACTTTGGAAATATCATTGTGCAACTCTTGCATCTTTAACTAAAGTTAGTTTATTGTCACGTTTAGTTTAGTTTAGAGATACAGGGCGGAAACAGGCCCTTCGGCCCACCGAGTCTGTGCCGGCCAGCGATCGCCCCGCAAACTAGCACTGTCCTACACACACTAGGGACAATTTACAATGTTCCTGAAGCCAATTAACCTGCAGACCTGCACGTCTATGGAGTGTGGGGGGAACTGGTGCACCCGGAGAAAACCCACGCGGTCACGGGGAGAATGTACAGAGAATGTACACGCAGTGGGTGTGGGATCGTGTTGATGTGCGGGGATCGCTGGTCGGCGCGGACCCGGTGGGCCGAAGGGCCTGTTTCCGCTCTGTATCTCTAAACTAAACTAAAACACTAAATAAACACCCGTAGTCGGGATCGAACCCGGGTCTCTGGCGCTGTGAGGCAGCAACTCTACCGCTGCGCCACCGTGCCGCATGATAACCTTGTAGATTCGGCGTCACCGTATATGTTGTTAGCGTTACGTTCCAGATTTAAGTCGATTTTAAAGCTGTGGCCACCAGAATGGTGCAACAAACTCTGGCCTCTGGATCAATAGGCCAGGTCTCTTGATGCCTCGGCAGCAAGTCCCCCATCTGTGCTGGATGCTTTAATTTTGTTTAATTATCTGAGGAGGACTGAAGCGTCGAGGATGATTATTGTTACAGCTCTCGTCCCTTTTATTGTTTTTATGTGTGTTGTATTAAAATGGGGGACATGTTGTAATGGAAAATAAGAAGATACAAAGTGGTGGAGCAACTCAGCGGGTCGGGCAGCATCTCTGGAGAACATTCTCTCCTCACTCTAAATTCCCTCATCCAGCTTCACTATTCACACCTTCTATCTTTATCTGACATCTTTTGCCTTTTCAACTCTGGTGTTGTCCAACCATCTGCCTATCAAACTCCCTCTTCCCCCCCCCCCTCACCTGTATCCACCTATCACTTACCGGGCTTTGTTCTATTCCTCCTCTCTTCCAGCTTTCTCCTCTCCCACCACAACCAGCTTGAGGAAGGTTCCCAACCCGAAACATCACCTATCTAGTTTTAGTTTTACAAATACAGCGCAGGAACAGGCCCTTTGGCCCATCGCGTCCGCACCAACCAGCGATCCCTGCACATTAACATTATCCTGCGCTGGGAACAATTTTTACATGTACACCGAGCCAATTGACCTACAAACCTGTACATCTTTGGAGTGTGGGAGGAAACCAGAGCTCCTGGAGAAAACCCACGCAGGTCACGGGGAGAACGTACAAACTCCGTACAGACAAGCACCCGTAGACAGGATCAAACCCTGGTCTCTGGCGCTGTGAGGCAGCAACTCTACCGCTGCACCACTGTGCTGCCCTTGATGCTGCCTGACCCGCTGAGTTACTCCAGCACTTTGTATCTTTTTATTTGCAAACTAATATATATATATATTTAAAGCATTATATGTGGGCAGCAATTTGAAAATAAAAGTGTACAATACCACAGCTAAAATTTACATGCTCGGTTCCATAAAAATGCCCACTTTAGTACAACAGCTATTGTTCAGTCTAAGTGCATCAGGGCACAGTGTGTTGCATTATAATATTCGACCCAATGAAGCAGTAATTCATGCTCAATGTGATGGGTGTTTTCATATTTTCAACGGAGTGCTCCTAACATGCTTGGAATTGTTTTTGCATTTGTTTTCTAACTTCAGACTTCACAGTGAAGTGATCGCTGGTTGGCGTGGACTCGGTGGGCCGAAGGGCCTGTTCCCATGCTCAACCTCGAAAGTTAGACTTCAGACTTTAGAGATACAGCGTGGGAAACAGTCCCTCCGGCCCACCGAGTCCACGCCGACCAGCGACCACCCCCAACACTAACACTACCCTGTACACTTTTTAAATTTTTTTAAATTTATATAGCACGTTTAAATCAACTTGCGTTGAAACCAAAGTGCTTTACATAGAAGAAATAATTAAGTTTCCGTACATCCATAGAAAAATTTAAAAAAAGTAAAAATGACACAACACATTATAGAATTCAACATGAACGTCCCCCCACAACAGTATCAACATTTTCCACTGTGGGGAAAGGCATCAGAAACTTCAGTCCTCTTCCTCTGTGATCACCCGAGGTCGGGGCCTATTTGTGGCCTCCGCATCCAGTCCGATGTTTTCAGGCCCTCTGGCCGGGAAGATGGAACTCCGGCGTCGGGTGAAACACTCCTCCCTCCCGGGTTTGCCACTAGGGACAATTTTTCAATTTTACCAAAGCCGATTATCCTACAAACCTGCACATCTTTGGAGTGTGGGAGGAAATTGGAGTACCCGGAGAAAACCCGATCCCAGGGAGAAGGTACAAACTCCACACAGACAGCACCCGTGGTCAGGATTGAACCGGAGTCTCTGCTGCTGTGAGGCAGCAACTCTACCGCTGCGCCACCGTGCAACAAAATGACATTTGGTGCATCAAACGGAACCATTAACGGCCAACCTTCCCATGCACTAGAACACTGTCGGCCCTCCCCTCCAACAGATTGCCAGACGGTTTATAACGAAAGCTGTCTCTGGAAATTCAAGGTTTATCTTCCCACTATAAATCTTGCGGGATAAATCAATATCTGATTAGAAGCAGATTGCAGGAGGACCGGACGATTCAGTAATTCTGCACAAAAGGTCAACCCCCTCCCCAGAGCTTTGTTTAAAAATACCCTTCATAATTGCAGTCCTATGGACTGGAGTTCCCCCGACGTAAGGTCAGATGGGGTCCCACTCCCCCGAGACAGTCATTCAATCCACGATGTACATTCAGCATAAAGCTACGATGCTCACGGCACCAACAATCACCCCGTACACTGGTTCTACCCTACACTCCAGGGACAATTTATAGAAGGCAATACAAACCCACTACACTACAAACTCCATACAGACAGCACCCGTAGACAGGATCGGACCCGGGTCTATGGCCCTGTACGGCAGCAACTCTACCGCTGCACCACTGCGCTGCCCTGCACCATGGCATAGATCATCGTTGATCTACCTTTCCCTCTCCATCCCATTGTTCTGCCCTCCTCCCCTAACCTTTGATGCTCTGACTAATCCAGAACCTATCAATCTCTGCTTTAAAGATACCCAACGTCCTGGATTCCACAGCCGTTTGTGGCAATGATTTCCACAGATTCGCCACCCCTTGGCTAAATAGATTCCTCCCCATCTCCATTCTGAAGGATATGTTTAGATATAGGTTTAGGATCAATATTGTCACGTGGACCGAGATACAGTGAAAACCTTTGTTTTGCATTTTATCCAAACAGATCAGATAAACTATATATAAATACAATCAGATCAAACTCAAGTACAATAGGTACAGCAAAGGGGGAGATACAGAATGCAGAATATAGTTCTCAGCATTGTAGCGCATCAGTTCCATAGATAAAGTCCAATGTCTGCAATGGGTTAGAGGTGAATCGGACAGTATCCGAGCTTTTGGAAGGACCACAGGTTTTATCAGCTCATGAAGTGTTTTTTTATAACCTGACATTCTTTTTTTGATTAATTGAGAGATACAGCGAAGAAAGAGAGGCCCTTCGGCCCACGGGTCAATGCTAACCATCGATCACCCGTTCACACTAGTTCTATGTTATCCTGCTTTCCTACCCACTCCCTACACACGAGGGGCAACTTACAGAGGGCCAATTAACCCGCACGTCTTTAGGATGTGGGAGGAGACCGGAGCACCTGGAGGAAGCCCACGAGGTCACAGGGGGGGGGGGGGTGAACGTGCAAACTCCACACAGACAGCACCCATAGTCAGGATCGAATCTGGCACCGCGTGGCAGCGGCTCTGCCTGAAGAGCGGCATCTCTCCAATTTGGGAAGAGGTGCTGGTGAAGAGAAAGGGCAACAAAATATTACAAATTTGCCAAATCTCAATGTAGTGTAAGTAAGGCTTTGAGGAGAAAATGGAATCAATTCTCTATCGTGCACTTGATGTTTTCTATAAATAAATCTGTAGCTTACATTACTGACGGCATAAATCTATGCCTCAAATTGGATCTGATTGGTAATTTAATGGATCTTGCATGTTTTAATATCAGTAACATTTATTGGTCCTAGTCATTAAAAGTGATGAGTCACCTCCAGTTCTTCACTTAAGCCACCATATTACTGGAAGTTTGATTGCATAAAGTACTTCCCACCACTGATTATTCCTTCAGTTTGCTGGTCTCCATGTCTAGTTAAAGACACAAGCAGCAATTTACCATTATTTACAACGCTTAATAGGTTTTATTTAACTCTGCTCCTATTGTTCTGTACTATTTTCATGCTTACTTTAATTGCTTGCTACAGTAGCAGCAAGTGTCTAATTGTCCCCCCCCCCCTGTTGATGTGTACCCACCAATTTGCTGTTGTTATTTTGACCTACACCTGTAGGCCCCCTTGCCCCACCATTGCTTGGACTGTTGTTACTCCCTGTCTTTTTTGGTAATGTTCATCTTGAGGAATGTTTGTTAATCATTGTAAAGAAGAATGGGTCGTCTGGGCTTGTATTCACTGGAATTTAGAAGGATGAGAGGGTATCTTATAGAAACATATCAAGTTCTTAAAGGATTGGACAGGCCAGATACAACAAAAATGTCCCCGATGTTGGGGGAGTCCAGAACCAGGGGTCACAGTTTAGGAATAAGGGGTAGGCCATTTAGGACTGAGATCAGGAAAAAGTTTTTCACCCAGAGAGTTGTGAATGTGTGGAATTCTCTGCCACAGAAGGCAGTGGAGGCCAATTCACTGGATGTATTCAAGAGAGAGTTAGATATAGCTCTTAGGGCTAACGGAATCAAGGGATATGGGGAGAAAGCAGGAACAGGGTACTGATTTTGGATGATGCTGGTGTGGTTCGAAGGGCCGAATGGCCTACTCCAGCACCTATTTTCTTTGTTTCTATGTTTCTAATCTGCTAATATTCATCTTTTAGTTCAGGAAGGAACTGCAGATGTTGGTTTAAACCAACGACAGACACAAAAAGCTGGAGTAACTCAGCGGGTCAGGTGCACAAAAAGTCCGAAGAAGAGTCTTGACCCGAAACGTCACCGATTCCTCATCTCCAGAGACACTGCCTGACCCGCTGAGTTACTCCAGGTTTTTGTGTCCATCTTCTTTTAGCTTAGTTTAGAGATAACATGTGGTTACGGGCCCCCTTCGGCCCACCAAGTCCGTGCTGACCAGCGATCACCTGCACACTAGTTGTATCCTACACGCCAGGGCCAATGTACAGAAGCCAATCATTCTGCAAACCCGCACGTCATTGGAGTGTGGGAAGAAACCGGAGCACCTGGGGAAAACCCACTCGGTCACGGGGAAAACATACAAACTCCGTACAGACAGCACCCGTAGTGAGGATCGAACCTGGGGCTCTGGCGCTGTAAAGGGCCTGTCCCACTTTCATGACCTAATTCACGACCTCTGCCAAGTTTGCCCTTGACTCATACTCGCAGCATGGTCATCACGAGGTCGTAGGTAGGCCGTGATGCTAGTCGTAGGTACTCGTGGCATCAAGTAGGTCGGGGCGTTTTTCTAGCCTGATGAAAAATGTCCACGAGTAAAAAAGGTCGTGAATTAGGTCGTGAAAGTGGGACAGGCCCTTAAGGCAGCAACTCTACCGCTGCGCCACCGTGCCGACCCTCCGTTAACGAGTTTGGATGATCTTTGTCGGTTTGGCCACCTGATGCCCTTTTATCCATGGAGATTTCTAATTTGCTTTTCATTTGATTCATCCTGTTGGGATGTTCTTTGGAGTTACCCAGGGGAATTTAGAACACCACCATAAATAATTTTGCACTGTATGTATGTATCAAAGAAACAGTACCTGTCCATGCAAAATCTGAATTATAGATTGCAATCTTCAAGGGAATAATTAATGGTGATTCATTAATAAGTCATGGGAATGCAATTAGTAAGATAGTTGGAGATATTTCTGAACACTGATGTTAACGCTAAGCATTATAAAGCATTGTTCAGCATTCCCCTCATGGGTTGCTTCTACACAAAGTATAAAGGGATGGGGTGAGGAAAATTGGAGGGGAATTATTGAACGCTTTGGAAGGGAAAGTAATAATAATTAATTCATTTAAGAGATCTAGAAACAAGGACCGCAGGTGCTGGTTTACACAAAAGGACACAAAGGGCTGGAGTAACTCAGCGGGCCATGCAGCATCTCTGGAGAACATGGATAGGTGACGTATTGGGTGGCGACCCTTCTTCAGACCGGAGAAGGTTCCCCTTCCTCAGACTTCCTCAGTTACCACAGCACTTCGCATCCTTCCATTTAAGAGGCCTTTTTTTCCGGCCATCAAGAACCAGTGGCCATAGCAGAATTAAATGATGTTCTTCTAGGAAGGAGATGAGGAGTGATTTCTTTAGTCAGAGGGTGGTGAATCTGTGGATTCTTTGCCACAGAGGGCTGTGGAGGCCAAGTCAGTGGATATTGTTAAGACAGACACAGATAGATTCTTGATTAGTACGGATGTCAGGGATTATGGGGAGAAGGCGGGAGAGTGGGGTTAAGAGGGAAAGACGGATCAGTCATGATTAAGACTGAGTTAAGAAGATTAAGAAGATTCAATTGTTTGGTATTAATGGTGGAGTAGCAAGATGGATTCAACAGTGGCTGAATGGGAGATGCCAGAGAGTAATGGTGGATGGCTGTTTGTCAGGTTGGAGGCCGGTGACTAGTGGGGTGCCTCAGGGGTCTGCGTTGGGTCCACTGTTGTTTGTCATGTACATCAATGATCTGGATGAAGGTGTGGAAAATTGGATGAGTAAGTATGAGATGATACTAAGATAGGTGGTGTTGTGGATAATGAAGTAGATTTTCAAAGTCTACAGAGAGATTTAGGCCATTTGGAAGAGTGGGCTGAAAGATGGCAGATGGAGTTTAATGCTGACAAATGTGAGGTGCTACATCTCGGCAGGACAAATCAAAATAGGACGTACACGGTAAATGGTAGCGAATTGAGGAATGCAGTTGAACAGAGGGATCTAGGAATAACTGTGCATAGTTCCCTGAAGGTGGAATCTCATGTAGATAGGGTGGTAAAGAAAGCTTTTGGTGTGCTGGCCTTTATAAATCAGAGCATTGAATATAGAAGTTGGGATGTAATGTTAAAATTGTACAAGGCATTGGTGAGGCCAATTCTGGAGTATGGAGTACAATTTTGGTCGCCTAATTATAGGAAGGATGTCAACAAAATAGAGAGAGTACAGAGGAGATTTACTAGAATGTTGCCTGGGTTTCAGCAACTAAGTTACAGAGAAAGGTTGAACAAGTTAGGTCTTTATTCTTTGGAGCGCAGAAGGTTAAGAGGGGACTTGATAGAGGTCTTTAAAATTATGAGCGGGTTAGACAGAGTGGACGTGGATAAGCTTTTCCCATTGAGAGTAGGGAAGATTCAAACAAGGGGACATGACTTGAGAATTAAGGGACAGAAGTTTAGGGGGAACATTAGGAGGAACTTCTTTACTCAGAGAGTGGTAGCTGTGTGGAATGAGCTTCCAGTGGAAGTGGTGGAGGCAGGTTCGATGTTATCCTTTAAAAATAGATTGGATGGGTATATGGACGGGAAAGGAATGGAGGGTTATGGTCTGAGTGCAGGTAGATGGGACTAGGGGGAAGTATTTTATTTTTAATTTAAAAAAAAAATAATAATAATAATAATTAAATGTTCGGCACGGACTTGAAGGGCCGAGATGGCCTGTTTCCGTGCTGTTATGGTTATATGATTGAATGGCGGAGTAGACTTGATGCTCCCATCACTTATGAACCGTCCAATACAATCGTTCTACTCTTTTAAATCTCTTTTCTCTTCGCCTTTGCTCTATCTATTGCACTTGAGTTTGAACCATTGTATCTATGGTATGGTACATCTGATCGGTTTCTTCCCCTTCCGTTGTCTGTCTTGTGAATGGTCCTTGCATAGCAGGGGAACCGTATGATTCACCTCCACCCCATTACAGATATCTTACTTTGCCTATGGAACTAATGTGTTACAATACTGAGAACTATGTTCTACTGTCTGGATCTACCCCATTGCTCTATCTATTGTACTTGAGTTTGTGGTGATTGTATCTATGTATGGTATAATCTGGTCTGGTTGGATAGCTTGCAACACAAAGCTCTTCACTGTACCTCGGTGCTCGTGACATTAATAAACCTAAACCATAATGTGCCTATTTCCCTTAAGTTGAATCGTTAATGGGTTCGGTGTATAAGAAGGATATTAATGCAGTAGGAGCTCATTAAAAAAAATAATTAAACAGATGGATCCCAATATACATAATTGGAGACTGTTTATTGGTGGCTAAAGGGCCTGTCCCACTTGGGCGTCATTTGCGCGTAATTTACGCGACATCATTTACGCGTCACGACGCATGGTGTGTGGTGACGTAGGCAGTGACGCCCGGTCGCGAGTGGCGCCCCAGGATTTTGGGATGTACAAAATCTTTGCGCGCCATCTGCATGACGCCCAAGTGGGACAGGCCCTTAAGGCTATTTAGTTACGGGGAAAGTGGTTGCAATATTAGAAACAGGTTGTAAAAGGGAAATTTTGCAACAATCTCTGCTTGACTTCAATTTGGTTTTATAACTTTGTTTAAGGAGTAAATTTATTATATTTGGCTCAGTCTGCCAAAGTAATTTTGACTCTTGTTGGTTCTTTGTCAATTCAGGCAACTGAATCATCCTACCACAAGCAGAGAACAGCCCTGAACTACTATCTACCTGATTGGTGACCCTTGGACTATCCTTGATCGGACTTTAGAAAATAGGTGCAGCAGTAGGCCATTCGGCCCTTCGCGCCATCGCCGCCATTCAATATGATCATGGCTGATCATCCAAAATCAGTACCCCGTTCCTGCTTTTTCCCCATATCCCTTGATTGTGTCAGCCCTAAGAGCTATATCTCATTCTCTCTTGAAAACATCCAGTGAATTGGCCTCCACTGCCTTCTGTGGCAGAACATTTTACAGATTGACAACTCTCTGGGTGAAAAGGTTTTTCCTCATCTCTGTCCTAAATGGCCTACCCCTTATTCTTAAACTGTGACCCCTGGTTCTGGACTCCCCCAACATGGGGAACATTTTTCTATAGGTTTCTATAAGATCCCCGCTCATCCTTCTAAATTCCAGTGAATAGCAGCCCAGTCGATCCATTCTTTCATAGCACTTTGCTGGCTTTACCTTGCACCAAACGTTATTCCATTATCATGGGCAGCATAGTGGCGCAGAGGTTGAGTTACAGCGCCAGAGACCCAGGTTCGATCCCGACTACGGGTGCTGTCTGTACGGAGTTTGTACGTTCACCTCGTGACCTGCGTGGGTTTTCTCCGAGATCTTCGGTTTCCTCCCACACTCCAAAGACGTACAGGTTTGTAGGTTAATTGGCTTGGTGTAAATGTCATTGAAGGAGATGTATTACTTGTGCAGGCTTTAAACTGGCGGGTGAGGCAGGATGGTGGCACAGTGTTTAGAGATACAGAATGGAAATGAGGCCCTTCAGCCCACCGAGTCCACACTGACCACTGATCACCCGTTCACATTAGTTCCATATTATCCCACTTTCTCCTACTTGGGCAGCTAGTGGAGCTGCTGCCTCTCAGCACCAGTGTCAACGGGTTCGATCTGGGCCTCGGCTACTGTCTATTTGTGGAGTTTGCACGTTCTCCCAGTGACCGGGTGGGCTTGCTCAAGTTTCCTCCCACATCCCAAGGACCGTGCAGGTTTGTAGGTTAATTGCCCCCTGTAAAATTGCCCCAGTGTGAGGGGAAGGTGGGATAACACGGAACTAGTGTGGATGGGTGATCGACGGTCGGCATGGACTCGGTGGGCCGAAGGGCCTGTTTCCATGGTGTATCTCGAAACTAACTTTGTATGTGTAGGCAAGAACTGCAGACGCTGGTTTAAATCGAAGATAGGCACAAGATGCCGGAGTAACTCAGCGGGACAGGCAGCATCTCTGGACAGAAGGAATGGGTGACGTGTTGGGTCAAGACCCTTATTCAGTCTGACGAAGATTCTCGACGCGAAACATCACCCATTCCTTCTCTCCAGAGATGCTGCCTGCCCCGCTGAGTTACTCCGGCATTTTGTGTCCAGCATAACTCTGTAACTGTGTGTCTGGCAGCCATTTACTGCTCTTGTGACCACTGCTGGCCAACATTAGATCAGCCGCTAATCTACTTCCATCCTCAAGGGTGAGAGGTAAATGGACTTTGTGGCTTCTCTCCCACCCTCTGCTTGCAAAATAGAGCTTTCCTCTTTGTGAAGAAGGGTCTCGACCCGAAACGTCACCTATTCCTTCCCTCTAGAGATGCTGCCTGACCCGCTGAGTTACTCCAGCATTTTGTATCTACCTTCGCTTTAAACCAGCGTCTGCAGTTCCTTCCTACATACACGCGCCTCTTTAATCTATCTTGCCATATGTCTTCAGCATCCTTCCTGCAAGGAAAACAGCAGTGTTTTATTTGAAACAAGTAATCCGCGTGATCTTGCTGCGTTGCCGCTCGGAGTTATTTTTGATGAAGCGTCTCACACACATCCTCCCCCCAAAAGACTTCTTTATTCAATTTGTGCTGCTGGAAATATCTCTGTCATCTCAGCAACTTGCATTTTAACGGCGAGAGGATTTTATGTGGAGTCGGGCGGATGCATAGATGTAGATCTTTGCTTAACATGAAGTCATTTGGGTTTGTGGTACCTGACCAAGCTGTCAACATCTGCCACGGAGACTGGCAGCTACTGAGAGAAGAATATTTGTTGTTATTCAGAAGGATAAAAAGGAGGAAAGGTCTCGACCAGAAGTGTCACCCAGTCCTTCTCTCCAGAGATGCTGCCTGTCCCGCTGAGTTTCTCCAGCATTTTGTGTCTACCTTCGATTTAAACCAGCATCTGCAGTTCTATCCTATACATTAGTTGTTATTCAGTTTCAGTTTAGTTTATTGTCAGTTGTAGGGACACACTGATCTGTTTTGTAGTCAATGCCTACTATGTTCTGTTGTGCTGAAGCAAAGCAAGAATTTCATTGTCCTGTATCAGGGACACATGACAATAAACTCTCTTGACTTGACTTGTACCGAGGTACAGTGAAACGCTTTTTGTTGCGTGCTAACCAGTCGGCAGAAAGACAGCAAGTGATTTGAGTGATTTTGATTTTGACTTCGAATTCAATTGATTTTGATTCTGTTGGTTGATTTTGATTTGTTTGGAGGTTGATGGTGACACCGGGCTCACATTTGGTATCTGTTCAACGGTACTAGGAATGTGATTCCCCCCCGTAAGTCTCCCCCACTCCCCCCTCACTCTCCCCCTCTCCCCCTCAGACTCCCCCTCTCCCCCTCATTCTCCCCCACTCCCCCCTCACTCTCCCCCTCAGACTCCCCCACTCCCCCCTCACTCTCCACCTATCCACCACCAGTCTTCCCCTCTCCCCCTCACTCTCCCCCCAGACTCCCCCTCTCCCCCTCACTCTCCCCCTCACTCTCCCCCCCAGACTCCCCCTCTCCCCCTCACTCTCCCCCCCAGACTCCCCCTCTCCCCCTCACTCTCCCCCTCACTCTACCCCTCTGTCTCCCCCCTCAGTCTCCCCCCTCAGTCTCCCCCTCAGTCTCTCCCCCCCAGACTCCCCCTCTCCCCCTCACTCTACCCCTCAGTCTCCCCCCTCAGTCTCCCCCCTCACTCTCCCCTTCTCCCCCTCAGTCTCTCCCCCACTCTCCCCACTCCCTCTCCCTCTTTGGGGATAATGAATCAAATGGCAGTGTGTGTAGATGTCTGTGCGAGACACACACTTTTGGAAAAACGGTTCAACTACTTAATCCAGAAGAATGAACCTCCTTCAATGATGTCTTGATTTTCCGCTGACTCATCAATATTGCAGTTTAATAGTTTCTTCACTCTAACACTTTAGCCTTCTGTTTCCAAAGCTGTGTTTATTCTGTTCCATGTCATTAGATTAAACAGACTTACAGATATCTCTTGCTTATTATAGAGCCACAGGACCATAAAGCTCGGGAATAGGCTCTTTGGCCCAACTTATCCATGCCAACCAACATGCCCCATCTAAGCTAATCCCATTTGCCTGTGTTTGAACCGTATCCCTCTCAACCTTCCCTATTAATGTACCTGTCCAACTGTCTTTTAAATGTTGTTGTAGTACCTACCTCCTCTGGCAGCTCATTCCATATACCCGCTACCCTCTGCGTGAAAAGGTTGCCCCTCATGTTCCTATTAAATCTTTCCCCTCTCACCTTAAGCCTGTGTCCTCTGGTTCTTGAGCACCTACCCTGGGTAAAAGACTCTACACTCACCCTTTGGGCCGCACAGTAACGCAGCGGTAGAGTTGCTGCCTTAAAGCGCCAGAGATTCTAGAATGATCTTGGGCTGTGGGTGCTGTCAGTACCTGGTCCCTGGACTGCCCGTCCATGGATAGACACAAAGTGCTGGAGTGACTCAGTGAGGGGTGGCACGTTGGAGCAGCGGTAGAGTTGCTGCCTCACAGCGCCAGACACCCGGGTTCATACCTGACCACTGGGTGCTGTCTGTACGGCGTCTGCACGTTCTCCCCGTGACCCCCGTGGGTTTACTCCGGGTGCTCCGGTTTCCTCCCACACTCCAAAGACGTACAGGTTTGTAGGTTAACTCACAATTATAAGTTGTCCCCTGTGTGTGGGATAGTGCTAGTGTACGGGATGGTCGCTGGTCGGTACGGACTCAGTGGGCCCAAGGGCTTGTTTCCTGAGCTGCATCTCTAAAGTCTATTCCCCTCATGATCTTAAACACCTCCATAACATCACCCTTCATCCTCCTGCACTCCCAGGGATAAATTCCTAGCCTGCCCCAACCTCTCTCTGTATCTCAGGCCCTCGAGTCCTGGCAAACATCCTCGTTAATTGGATTTGTTTGTTAATCCATCTTCTGTATATGGATATTTCTCACTCTGCAGCCGCAGATTGATGCATTCAGTCCTCCGGTCCTTTCACATGTACTGATTGCACAACTATAGAGAACTCCGGGCTGTAGCTACAATGACAAATATTGTCCCGGTACAAAGAACATTCTTATAGTCCGCATTCATTAACATCAAAGGGCAGGAAACTGCAGCTTAGGAAGGTTGTGAGTCATAGTCATAGAGTGATACAGTGTGGAAACAGGCCCTTCGGCCCAACTCGCCCATACCGGCCAACAATGTCCCAGCTACCCTAGTCCACCAGCCTGCGCTTGGTCCATATCCCTCCAAACCTGTCCTATCCATGTACCTGTCCAACTGTTTCTTAAACGATGGGATAGTCCCAGCCTCAACTACCTCCTCTGGCAGCTTGTTCCATACACCCACCACCCTCTGTGTGAAAAAGTTACCCTCGGATTCTTATTAAATCTTTTCCCCTTCACCATGAACCTATGTCCTCTGGTCCTCGATTCCCCCTACTCTGGGTAAAAGACTCTATCCAATCTATTCCTCTTGTGATTTTGTATACCTGTATAAGATCTCCCCTCATCCATGTAGGCCCAGTTTCAATAAGAAAAGGAAGTGGTAGCATTTGTCAGCTAAATAACGGAGACACAAAAGAACTGCAGGTGATGGAAGCTTGAGAGAAACACAAAGTGCTGGAGGAACTCAGCGGGTCAGGCAGCATCCGAAACGATAGAACTTTATTTATCCCTGGAGGGAAATTGATCTGCCAACAATCATAAAACGCAAAATACATGAAACATGAAATTAAAGTGACGAGCGGAGAGGATAGGGATGTGCAAAGATTGGGGTGGGGAGGGGTGGGGGGTTGGGGAATCAGTCTACCCCTCGACAGAAGGGGGGAGGAGATGTACAGTTTGATTTGTCCATGGAGAGAATGGACAGGACTGAGCGCAAGGGCGGCATGGTGGCGCAGAGGGTAGAGCTGCTGCCTCACAGCGCCAGAGACACAGGTTTGATCCTGACCACGGAGTTTGTACGTTCTCCCCGTGGGTTTTCTCCGGGTGCTCCGGTTTCCTCCCACACTCCAAAGGCGTCCAGGTTTGTAGGTTAATTGGCTGCAGCAGAATTGTAAAAGTGTCCCTAGTGTTAGTGTGAGGGTGATCGATGGTCGGCACAGTCTCGGTGGGCTTGAAGGGCCTGTTTCCGCTCTGTGTCTCAAAAGTCTAAAAGTCTACAGTGTTTTGGCGAAACATCTAATCCTTTGATATTGTCTCTAGATGTGGAAACGACAGCACCCCTGTACTGATAGAGTCTGAAGAAGGGTCTCGACCCGAAACATCACCCATTCCTTCTCTCCAGAGATGCTGCCTGTCCCGCTGAGTTACTCCAGCGTTTTGTGTCTATCTTTGGTGTAAAGCAGCATCTGCAGTTGCTTCCTTCACACCGATGCAGCAGTGATGGCAATGGCTGTCTCAGTGTCTGTCCCGGTGTGTGGAGAATGCTCGGGGTGCCTGACACAGCAGCCACTGATGTTAGATTGAAGGCTGTGCTTTGTCAGTTACTCAGGCACGGCCGTGTGGAATCTTATTTAAGTCGGCGATATTTGCAGGCATCAGCCCGTGTCCAACTCCAGCTTTTTGTTACCTGTGGATTGCTGCATTTTCATTCTGTGCCTACGTGAATGGGCCACAGACAGGTGGAAGACGCGCTGAAGTGGGCCTTGGTTACTCCAGCATCACATTGGATTCCCTCTGTGTGACAGTATCCTCACCTCCTCACAATCAGGATTAGCGCACTGTGTCAAACAGACGTTGGCATGCACCATGCTAATTAAGGGCCTGTCCCACTTGGTGATTTTTTTCGGCGACTGCCGGCATCATTGACTGACGTATCAGGCCACCGACAAATATGCGGCGTGACGCGGCGTGATGACGCGGCGTGATGACGCGGCGTGATGACGTGGTGTTTTTTCAAGTGTCGCAACATTTTTTTTGTCGCCGCTGGATTTTGAAATGTTCAACATCTTTTGGCGACACTGATATGATGCCGGCAGTCGCCGAAAAACATCGGCAAGTGGGACAGGCCCTTAAGTTCATCAAAGTATTGTGTGTCATCTAGTGAGAGTTGAGAGAGCTACAACTAAGGGCCAGTGTATGATCAGCTTTGTTTTTGTCATTTTCCATATCTTTATCCACTGTGCTGTGGTAAAGCCACTACATTGTCACAGTATAAGGTGACGCATCTGTTACTAGGACCTGGGTTGTTTTTCATTAGTTCATAAGTGGTAGGATCAAAATAGGCCATTCGGCCCATCAAGTCCACTCCGCCATTCAATCATGGCTGATCTATCTCACCCTCTCAACCCCATTCCCCTGCCTTCTCCCCATAACCCTGAACCCGTACTGATCGAGAATCGGTCTTATGTTCCAATCTTGCTCCGAGACTTGATTCTTCTGTCTTGCTGCTGACTCATTGCAGTGAGCGATCCCAGAGTTACTGATACTGGTGTCGGAAGCTACTGCAATATTGGATTAGGATGGATGGGCCCTTGATGGTCAGTATGGTCTCTGTGAGCTGAAGGGTCTGTTTGTTCTATCAGTAGTTC
>JAXLNO010005970.1:0-26888 GCA_038087875.1 Malacoraja senta
GAAAGTAAGCGCCATCCAGTGGCCAATGCCCATATTACACCTTGGGCAGCCTATTTCCGTGTTGCAGTCCATTTAAACTATATATTATTATACCAATATATATATATATAACGTAAATATAACTGTAATCATATATAATTAAGTATAATTGTGAGTGATTTTTTAATGACACTGTCGCAGAGGTCCTGCTCCTGAGTGGATAAGGGAGAACCAGTGGATGTTATATCTGGACTTTCAGAAGGCTTTCGACAAGGTCCCACATAGATACATAGATACATAGAAAATAGGTGCAGGAGTAGGCCATTCGGCCCTTCGAGCCTGCACCGCCATTCAATATGATCATGGCTGATCATCCAACTCAGTATCCCGTACCTGCCTTCTCTCCATACCCCCTGATCCCCTTAGCCACAAGGGCCACATCTAACTCCCTCTTAAATATAGCCAATGAACTGGCCTCAACTACCCTCTGTGGCAGAGAGTTCCAGAGATTCACCACTCTCTGTGTGAAAAGGTTTTCCTCATCTCGGTCTTAAAGGACTTCCCCCTTATCCTTAAGCTGTGACCCTTGTCCTGGACTTCCCCAACATCGGGAACAATCTTCCTGCATCTAGCCTGTCCAACCCCATAAGAATTTTGTACGTTTCTATAAGATCCCCTCTCAATCTCCTAAATTCTAGCGAGTATAAGCCAAGTCTATCCAGCCTTTCTTCATATGAAAGTCCTGACATCCCAGGAATCAGTCTGGTGAACCTTCTCTGCACTCCCTCTATGGCTATAATGTCCTTCCTCAGATTTGGAGACCAAAACTGTACGCAATACTCCAGGTGTGGTCTCACCAAGACCCTGTACAACTGCAGTAGAACCTCCCTGCTCCTATACTCAAATCCTCTTGCTATGAAAGCCAACATACCATTTACTTTCTTCACTGCCTGCTGCACCTGCATGCCTACTTTCAATGACTGGTGTACCATGACACCCAGGTCTCGCTGCATCTCCCCATTTCCTAATCGGCCACCATTTAGATAATAGTCTGCCTTCCCGTTTTTGCCACCAAAGTGGATAACCTCACATTTATCCACATTATACTGCATCTGCCAAACATTTGCCCACTCACCCAGCCTATCCAAGTCACCTTGCAGTCTCCTAGCATCCTCCTCACAGCTAACACTGCCCCCCAGCTTAGTGTCATCCGCAAACTTGGAGATGTTGCTTTCAATTCCCTCATCCAGGTCATTAATGTAAATTGTAAATAGCTGGGGTCCCAGCACTGAGCCTTGCGGTACCCCACTAGTCACTGCCTGCCATTGTGAAAAGGACCCGTTTACTCCTACTCTTTGCTTCCTGTTTGCCAGCCAGTTCTCTATCCACATCAATACTGAACCCCCAATACCGTGTGATTTAAGTTTGTATCCTAATCTCTTATGTGGTACCTTGTCGAAAGCCTTCTGAAAGTCCAGATACAACACATCCACTGGTTCTCCCCTATCCACTCTACTAGTTACATCCTCGAAAAATTCTATAAGATTCATCAGACACGATTTACCTTTCGTAAATCCATGCTGACTTTGTCCAATGATTTCACCACTTTCCAAATGTGCTGCTATCCCATCTTTAATAACTGACTCTAGCAGTTTCCCCACTACCGATGTTAGACTAACTGGTCTGTAATTCCCCGTTTTCTCTCTCCCTCCCTTCTTAAAAATTGGGGTTACGTTTGCAACCCTCCAATCCTCCGGAACTACTCCAGAATCTAAAGAGTTTTGTAAAATTATCACTAATGCATCCACTATTTCTGGAGCTACTTCCTTAAGTACTCTGGGATGCAGCCTATCTGGCCCTGGTGATTTATCGGCCTTTAATCCATTCAATTTACCCAACACCACTTCCCGACTAACCTGGATTTCACTCAGTTCCTCCATCTCCTTTGACCCGCGGCCCCCTGCTATTTCCGGCAGATTATTTATGTCTTCCTTAGTGAAGACGGAACCAAAGTAGTTATTCAATTGGTCCGCCATATCCTTGTTCCCCATGATGAATTCACCTGTTTCTGACTGCAAGGGACCTACATTTGTTTTAACTAATCTCTTTCTCTTCACATATCTATAAAAACTTTTGCAGTCAGTTTTTATGTTCCCTGCCAGTTTCCTTTCATAATCTATTTTCCCTTTCCTAATTAAGCCCTTTGTCCTCCTCTGCTGGTCTCTGAATTTCTCCCAGTCCTCTGGTATGCTGCTTTTTCTGGCTAATTTGTACGCATCATCTTTTGCTTTGATACTATCCCTGATTTCCCTTGTTATCCACGGATGCACTACCTTCCCTGATTTATTCTTTTGCCAAACTGGGATGAACAATTTTTGTAGTTCATCCATGCAGTCTTTAAATGCCTTCCATTGCATATCCACCGTCAACCCTTTTAGAACTAATTGCCAGTCAATCTTGGCCAATTCACGTCTCATACCCTCAAAGTTACCTTTCTTTAAGTTCAGAACCGTTGTTTCTGAATTAACAATGTCACTCTCCATCCTAATGAAGAACTCAACCATATTATGGTCACTCTTGCCTAAGGGGGCACGCACAACAAGACTGCTAACTAACCCTTCCTCATTACTCAATACCCAGTCTAGAATAGCGTGCTCTCTCGTTGGTTCCTCTACATGTTGGTTTAGATAACTATCCCGCATACATTCCAAAAAATCCTCTTCCTCAGCATCCCTGCCAATTTGATTCACCCAATCTATATGTAGATTGAAGTCACCCATTATAACTGTTTTGCCTTTGTTGCACGCATTTCTAATTTCCTGTTTGATGCCATCCCCAACTTCACTACTACTGCTAGGTGGCCTGTACACAACACCCACCAGCGTTTTCTGCCCCTTAGTGTTTCGCAGCTCTACCCATACCGATTCCACATCCTCCAAGCTAATGTCCTTCCTTTCCACTGCGTTAATCTCCTCTCTAACCAGCAACGCTACCCCACCTCCTTTTCCTTTCTCTCTATCCCTCCTGAATATTGAATATCCCTGGATGTTCAGCTCCCAGCCTTGGTCACCCTGGAGCCATGTCTCCGTGATCCCAACTATATCATAATCATTAATTGCTATCTGCACGTTCAACTCATCCACCTTATTACGAATGCTCCTGGCATTGAGACACAAAGCCTCCAGGCTTGTTTTTACAACGCTCTTACCCCTTATACAATTATGTTGAAAAGTAGCCCTTTTTGATTTTTGCCCTGGATTTGTCTGCCTGCCACTTTTACTTTTCACCTTGCTACCTATTGCTTCCGCCCACATTTTACACCCCTCTGTTTCTCTGCTCACCCATTTAAGAACCCCACCACCTCTTATTCTCTGTTTATTATTGTTTTCTTCTTTCCCCCCTACATGTTGGGTCTGAGTGCTTTCCTTCTCTGCCTCCTGCCTCACACACTGTCTAATAGCATTCTCTATTTGAGTCCCACACATAAGAGATTAGTATGCAAACTTAAAGCACACGGTATTGGGGATTCAGTATTGATGTGGATAGAGAACTGGCTGGCAGACAGGAAGCAAAGAGTAGGAGTAAACGGGTCCTTTTCAGAATGGCAGGCAATGACTAGTGGGGTACCGCAAGACTCAGTGCTGGGACCCCAGCTATTTACAATATATATTAATGATCTGGACGAGGGAACTGAATGCAACATCTCCAAGTTTGCGGATGAAGCTGGGGGGGCAGTTTTAGCTGTGAGGATGATGCTAGGAGGCTGGAAGGTGACTTGGATAGGTTGGGTGAGTGGGCAAATGCATGGCAGATGAAGTATAATGTGGATAAATGTGAGGTTATCCACTTTGGTGGCAAAAACAGGAAAGTAGACTATTATCTGAATGGTGGCCGATTAGGAAAAGGGGAGATGCAACGAGATCTGGGTGTCATGGTACACCAGTCATTGAAGGTGGGCATGCAGGTGCAGCAGGCAGTGAAGAAAGCGAATGGTATGTTAGCATTCATAGCAAAAGGATTTGAGTATAAGAGCAGGGAGGTTCTACTGCAGTTGTACAGGGTCTTGGTGAGGCCACACCTGGAGTATTGCGTACAGTTTTGGTCACCAAATCTGAGGAAAGACATTCTTGCCATAGAGGGAGTACAGAGAAGGTTCACCAGACTGATTCCTGGGATGGCAGGACTTTCATATGAAGAAAGACTGGATAGACTCGGCTTGTACTCGCTAGAATTTAGAAGATTGAGGGGGGATCTTATAGAAACTTACAAGATTCTTAAGGGGTTGGACAGGCTAGATGCAGGAAGATTGTTCCCGATGTTGGGGAAGTCCAGAACAAGGGGTCACAGTTGAAGGATAAGGGGGAAGTCTTTTAGGACCGAGATGAGAAAATCATTTTTCACACAGTGAGTGGTGAATCTGTGGAATTCTCTGCCACAGAAGGTAGTTGAGGCCAGTTCATTGGCTATATTTAAGAGGGAGTTAGATGTGGCCCTTGTGGCTAAAGCGATCAGGGGGTATGGAGAGAAGGCAGGTACAGGATACTGAGTTGGATGATCAGCCATGATCATATTGAATGGCGGTGCAGGCTCAAAGGGCCGAATGGCCTACTCCTGCACCTATTTTCTATGTTTCTATGAACCAGCCTAATTAATGGGTTAGGGCAGTTCTTGTGGGTTCCTCCCTTTACTGAACCCCACTGACTGCCAGTGTGCAGAGTGGGGGTCACGGCCATAGTGGGACTGGGGCAGTGCCAGGCTGGGGGACAGTCCAGCAAGGCATCTTCCGGTCACTTTAATATGAAATTTAATGAGACTGCAGCAGAGGTCCCAGGTTTTAAGGGCTCATGAACCTGCATAATTAAAGGGTCAGGACAGATCCTCTAGGTTTCCCCATTTACTGAACCCCGCTGACTGCCATAGTGGGGAGAGTGGGGGTAACGGCCATGGAGGGACTGGGGCAGTGCCAGGCTGGGGGACAGACCTGTAAGAGACCTGTCTTATTTCTGATGTAAATGTCACATCCTGGCCAAGAATCGAATGCTCTGATGTTTACTCGATGAGTATTAATTTTAAGCTACGAGTTTATATTTATGTTAGAGATGGTGCCTTTGCAAATGAGGGCTATTACCTTTAACCTAAAAGAACCCTAAAAGTGTTGCATTGTTTATCTCTAGTTTGTGTGTGTGTCTGTGTATACCTTTCAAACGTGTATCTGTGGATGTGTGGATGTAAGTGTGTATGTACGTGTGGATGGATGTATGTGTGCATGTATGTGTGAATGTGTGTGTGGATGTGTACATGTATGTCTGCGTGTGAATGGATGTGTGGATGTGTGTGTGTGTGGATTTATGTGTGCATGTATGTGTGTGTTTGCATGCATGGAAGTGTGCGTACGGATGGATGTGTGTATGTATGTGTGGATCGGTGGGTGAACTGTCGCAGTCATTCACCTGCACGCCATTATCATAAGTAATTCACTCATTGTTTAAATAATTTGACCAAATAAACAGTGAAACGATCGACATTCAAATAAAACTTTATATAATCATTTATTTCCCCAATTTATTTTGTTTACATTACACCTGATCTTCATCTGAATATTCTTCATCAGATTCAAAGTCTTTTGAAGTGACGATAGCACTCTGCATGATAACCCTGGATACACTGCTGCCTCCTAATAATAGAAGATAATATGTGTCAGGGAGTATTTTACATCTTTTCATGTTTTATATTATGTAAGACAATATCGACATATCAATGAGGAAATTAAACATGTATGCATGTCCATGTAGATGGGATGGCAAGTCTGCAAATTATCAAATTAGTGTTCATTAAAGCACAGTGCATGTCCACACAAAACACTTTTGTGTGGACAGGCTCTGAAGAGTGGAGGGGCAGAAGCTGCTGAAAAAAAAAAGTCATATTACTTAGGTCTGCATGGACTTCAATTCATAAAATGTCAATCTCTTCTTAATGTCAATGAGACTTACACTGTAATTTATTGCCATAGATAAGTTAGTTCAAGTTCAAGTGGAGGAGCAGAGGCTGCAGAATAGCTAGAGAAAGAAACATCTCATAGTACCTAGGTCTGCATGGACTTCAATTCATAAAATGTCAACCTCTATTTAATGTCAATGAGACTTACACTGTAATTTACTACCATTGATAAGTTAGTTCAAGTTCAAGTGGAGGGTCAGGCAGAGGCTACAGAAAAGAAAATCTCATAGTCATTAAGTCTGCATGGACTTCGATTCATAAAATTTCAACCTCTTCTTAATGTTAATGTGAATAACAATAGGTTACTACCATAGAAAAATTAGTTCATTCACATACACCAATTAATTTCTACAGAAACATCAACCATTTCTGACCATTTCTCACTCCAATGGAAGCCTATAAAGTGCGATCAATATCCCTCCGTTTTTCTCCCGTGGTCAGGGCCTGGAAATTATCTGCTGCGGACGGCACTATGTACAGCCTCCCCCCTGCGGAGATGATCCAAACGCACCCCGCGGCTCCGCGTTCACGAATCGGCCGCTTCTTAATTGAGACCGCGGCTTCACTATATTAAGTACCTAGGCCCCGCGGTCGGGGCACTTTTTCTCGGTAAGTTATCGCAGGCAGCTCCGAGATTAGATGTTAAAGACTTATTAGACTACAACAAGCTGGCATTAGTGAAAATGTTTAATTTACTGTGTTATGGATACATATAGCTTAGGCCCTCAACTTCATGAATGAGTGAATGAATGAATGAATGAATGAATGAATGAGTGAATGAATGTACAGCCTTTATGGGGAATGGGGAGACTTTAAACTAGAATGGTTGGGGGGAGGGACTCAAATAGAGAATGCTATTAGACAGTGTGTGAGGCAGGAGGCAGAGAAGGAAAGCACTCAGACCCAACATGTAGGGGGGAAAGAAGAAAACAATAATAAACAGAGAATAAGAGGTGGTGGGGTTCTTAAATGGGTGAGCAGAGAAACAGAGGGGTGCAAAATGCGGGCGGAAGCAATAGGTAGCAAGGTGAAAAGTAAAAGTGGCAGGCAGACAAATCCAGGGCAAAAATCAAAAAGAGCCACTTTCCAACATAATTGTATAAGGGGTAAGAGCGTTGTAAAAACAAGCCTGAAGGCTTTGTGTCTCAATGCAAGGAGCATTCGTAATAAGGTCGATGAGTTGAACGTGCAGATAGCAATTAATGATTATGATATAGTTGGGATCACGGAGACATGGCTCCAGGGTGACCAAGGCTGGGAGCTGAACATCCAGGGATATTCAATATTCAGGAGGGATAGAGAGAAAGGAAAAGGAGGTGGGGTAGCGTTGCTGGTTAGAGAGGAGATTAACGCAGTGGAAAGGAAGGACATTAGCTTGGAGAATGTGGAATCGGTATGGGTAGAGCTACGAAACACTAAGGGGCAGAAAACGCTGGTGGGTGTTGTGTACAGGCCACCTAGCAGTAGTAGTGAAGTTGGGGATGGCATCAAACAGGAAATTAGAAATGCGTGCAACAAAGGCAAAACAGTTATAATGGGTGACTTCAATCTACATATAGATTGGGTGAATCAAATTGGCAGGGGTGCTGAGGAAGAGGATTTCTTGGAATGTATGAGGGATAGTTATCTAAACCAACATGTAGAGGAACCAACGAGAGAGCAGGCTATTCTAGACTGGGTATTGAGTAATGAGGAAGGGTTAGTTAGCGGACTTGTTGTGCGTGCCCCCTTGGGCAAGAGTGACCATAATATGGTTGAGTTCTTCATTAGGATGGAGAGTGACATTGTTAATTCAGAAACAACGGTTCTGAACTTAAAGAAAGGTAACTTTGAGGGTATGAGACGTGAATTGGCCAAGATTGACTGGCAATTAGTTCTAAAAGGGTTGACGGTGGATATGCAATGGAAGGCATTTAAAGACTGCATGGATGAACTGCAAAAAATGTTCATCCCAGTTTGGCAAAAGAATAAATCAGGGAAGGTAGTGCATCCGTGGATAACAAGGGAAATCAGGGATAGTATCAAAGCAAAAGATGTTGCGTACAAATTAGCCAGAAAAAGCAGCATACCAGAGGACTGGGAGAAATTCAGAGACCAGCAGAGGAGGACAAAGGGCTTAATTAGGAAAGGGAAAATAGATTATGAAAGGAAACTGGCGGGGAACATAAAAACTGACTGCAAAAGTTTTTATAGATATGTGAAGAGAAAGAGATTAGTTAAAACAAATGTAGGTCCCTTGCAGTCAGAAACAGGTGAATTGATCATGGGGAACAAGGATATGGCGGACCAATTGAATAACTACTTTGGTTCCGTCTTCACTAAGGAAGACATAAATAATCTGCCGGAAATAGCAGGGGGTCAAAGGAGATGGAGGAACTGAGTGAAATCCAGGTTAGTCGGGAAGTGGTGTTGGG
Source organism: Malacoraja senta (assembly GCA_038087875.1). Taxonomy (NCBI): domain Eukaryota; kingdom Metazoa; phylum Chordata; class Chondrichthyes; order Rajiformes; family Rajidae; genus Malacoraja; species Malacoraja senta. Next base: position 8,391 of record JAXLNO010005970.1, read on the forward strand.
TAAATTGAATGGATTAAAGGCCGATAAATCACCAGGGCCAGATAGGCTGCATCCCAGAGTACTTAAGGAAGTAGCTCCAGAAATAGTGGATGCATTAGTGATAATTTTTCAAAATTCTTTAGATTCTGGAGTAGTTCCTGAGGATTGGAGGGTAGCAAACGTAACCCCACTTTTTAAGAAGGGAGGGAGAGAGAAAACGGGGAATTACAGACCAGTTAGTCTAACATCGGTAGTGGGGAAACTGCTAGAGTCAGTTATTAAAGATGGGATAGCAGCACATTTGGAAAGTGGTGAAATCATTGGACAAAGTCAGCATGGATTTACGAAAGGTAAATCGTGTCTGACGAATCTTATAGAATTTTTCGAGGATGTAACTAGTAGAGTGGATAGGGGAGAACCAGTGGATGTGTTGTATATGGACTTTCAGAAGGCTTTCGACAAGGTACCACATAAGAGATTAGGATACAAACTTAAATCACACGGTATTGGGGGTTCAGTATTGATGTGGATAGAGAACTGGCTGGCAAACAGGAAGCAAAGAGTAGGAGTAAACGGGTCCTTTTCACAATGGCAGGCAGTGACTAGTGGGGTACCGCAATGCTCAGTGCTGGGACCCCAGCTATTTACAATTTATATTAATGATCTGGACGAGGGAATTGAAAGCAACATCTCCAAGTTTGCGGATGACACTAAGCTGGGGGGCAGTGTTAGCTGTGAGGAGGATGCTAGGAGACTGCAAGGTGACTTGGATAGGCTGGGTGAGTGGGCAAATGTTTGGCAGATGCAGTATAATGTGGATAAATGTGAGGTTATCCACTTTGGTGGCAAAAACGGGAAGGCAGACTATTATCTAAATGGTGGCCGATTAGGAAATGGGGAGGTGCAGCGAGACCTGGGTGTCATGGTACACCAGTCATTGAAAGTAGGCATGCAGGTGCAGCAGGCAGTGAAGAAAGCGAATGGTATGTTGGCCTTCATAGCAAGAGGATTTGAGTATAGGAGCAGGGAGGTTCTACTGCAGTTGTACAGGGTCTTGGTGAGACCACACCTGGAGTATTGCGTACAGTTTTGGTCTCCAAATCTGAGGAAGGACATTATAGCCATAGAGGGAGTGCAGAGAAGGTTCACCAGACTGATTCCTGGGATGTCAGGACTTTCATATGAAGAAAGACTGGATAGACTTGGCTTATACTCGCTAGAATTTAGGAGATTGAGAGGGGATCTTATAGAAACGTACAAAATTCTTGTGGGGTTGGACAGGCTAGATGCAGGAAGATTGTTCCCGATGTTGGGGAAGTCCAGGACAAGGGCTCACAGCTTAAGGATAAGGGGGAAATCCTTTAAGACCGAGATGAGGATATACTTTTTCACACAGAGAGTGGTGAATCTCTGGAACTCTCTGCCACAGAGGGTAGTTGAGGCCAGTTCATTGGCTATATTTAAGAGGGAGTTAGATGTGGCCCTTGTGGCTAAAGGGATCAGGGGGTATGGAGAGAAGGCAGGTACGGGATACTGAGTTGGATGATCAGCCATGATCATATTGAATGGCGGTGCAGGCTCGAAGGGCCGAATGGCCTACTCCTGCACCTATTTTCTATGTATCTATGTAAATCTCATTTTTTCACATTATAAAAGGGTGCAATTAAATTAATTAAAGTCCATACAGATAGATTTTCATAAATTCAGACTTTAGATCTTACCTTTCCATTAGAGTTGATTCCTGGCTGTCTTCTTTGTGTTGCAGCACCTCAGCAGCGACTTTGCTTTCAAGGCTTTGTTCCACTTCTATCCACTGAGCAGCACATTCTTCAGACTTCTTAATGCTTTTCTCACTAAATTCAATTACCCTGCTGCAAGTTTCCACGACATGTATTCCACAGAACCTTCATCGGAATCTCCAGTAAAACAGGCATCAGTGAAGTCCTCTCAGCCATGTTGTGTGCTCCCTGCCTAGCTACCTGAAACAAAGCTCGTGATTGGCCAACTGGCATACAACTCAATGTTAAACGTGCTTTGATTGGACTAAAAATACCTGAAAATTTTCCCGTTTTTCTCTAATTTAATTAAAATGTGCATGACGAGTTTCAGGGGTAATTTATATAATATTTTTACACAATATGTGAAAATTACATTTAGTTCGGTGACTTGGGTCACGAAACACTGGAACAAAGCTCCTCGGCCCACAGCCTACAAAAGCAACGGTTTTCGTCTTCCGGTTGTCAGAGTTGTCGGCCATAATTTATCTAATGACCATTACTTCAGAACATTTCTACAGAGACTTCTAGGGAACACAGAAAGACATGCTCCTGCAGTGTCTTTGTGTCAGCCCAAAGCACAATTCCTTCAATGAGTTGCTACCGTTGCTCCATTGTAACATACCGAAATAGGGAAACTTAACATAAATGTCAATATGATAGCAATCAGGGGATGTTTTAGTGATGGTGACTCAAGGAACACCAGATGCTGGAACTTTGAGCAAAACACAAAGTGCTGGTGTAATTCAATGGGTCATGCAACATCCTTGGAGGGAATGGATAGATGACATTTTGGTCGTTAGTTGAAAGACAGACAGGTGGTCAGAGTGGGTGTGGTAGCTCTGTTGGTAAGGAATGAAATTCAGTCCCTTGCGAGGGTGACATAGAATCAGGAGGTAGAGTCAGCGTGGATAGAACAGAGGAATTGTTAAAGGCCTGTCGCACGAGTCTGCGGTCATTGGCGGCGAAACAGGAACTATCTACCGCTCCTGGGCCGCCAGAGACCGCTGGCTCGGTCAAACGCACAATTCCAGGGCCGTGCGGCATTGTTCCCAACACCGCACGGTGTTAAATAAAAACCAACACTGTTCAAAAATATGTTCCTACCGCACAGCCTCCGCCAGTGATGCACGAGTGCGGCACGGCCGCCGCCACAGCCGCCGCCAGTGTGGGACCAGCCGTACTTAAATCACTCGGCCCCCGCGCAGCATCCGTGCGGCGCTCCCGCGGCATACGCTCGGCGCTCTCGCCGTTGCCGTGCGGTCCCCTCTACAGGCGAAGCCGCGCTTCACCGCGCTTCACCGCCGATGACCGCAACACCGTGAGACAGAGCCTTAAGGGTAGCCTGGAGAAAGGGTGCAAGTTGAATCAAGAGTTAAAATTGGCATGTAGCAAAGGTAATGCTACGCTGGTCATGGGAGATTTCAACATGCAGGTAGACTGAGAAAATCAGGTTGGTACTGGACCCCAAGAAAGGGGGTTTGTGGAGTGCCTCCGTGATTGATTCTTAGAACAGCTTGTACTAGAGCCTATCATGGAAAAGGCAATTCTGCATTTAGTGTCGTGTAATGAACCGATTTGATAAGGGAACTCAAGGTAAAGGAGCCATTAGTAGGTAGTGACCATAATATGATAAGTTTTAATCTACAATTTGAAAGGGAGAAGGGAAAATCGGAAGTGTCAGTATTACAGTTGAGCAAAGGGGACTATGGAGGCATGAGGGAGGAGCTGGCCAAAGTTGACTGGAAAGATACCCTAGCAGGGATGACAGTGGAACAACAATGGCAGGTATTTCTGGGAATAATACAGAAGGTGCAGGATCAGTTCATTCCAAAGAGGAAGAAAGATTCTTAGGGGAGTAAGAGGCGACCGTGGCTGACAAGGGAAGTCAAAGACAGTATAAAAATAAAAGAGAAGAAATATAACATTGCAAAGACGAGCGGGAAGCCAGATGACTGGGAAATTTTTAAAGAGCAACAGAAGGCTGCCTATTCAAATCACGTCGGGGTCACCAATATAGTGGCCTGGACAAGATCAGGAAAAGGCTAGACGCCAGGCAGGTTCAGAAGTCCTTTAATGAAGCATGACAAAACACACAGATCATTTCCGAGCAGGAACCGGAAACCTGTGGGCAGACCACCGTCCCTGTCCCTCAAGTGCCGAGGGGGATGACCCAAGGAGTGGCCTAATATCCAGGGACCGCCACAAACAGAAGATAACTAAAAAGGCAATACGGGGAGAAAAGATGAGATACGAAGGTAAGCTAGCCAAGAATATAAAGGAGGACAGTAAAAGCTTCTTTAGTATGTGAAGAGGAAACAATTAGTTAAGACAAATGTGGGTCCCTTGAAGACAGAAACAGATGAATTTATTATGGGGAACAAGGAAATGGCAGAGTAGTTGAACAGGTACTTGGACAGGTTGGGGGAGTGGGCAGATGCATGGCAGATGAAATTTAATGTGGATAAATGTGAGGTTATCCACTTTGGTAGCAAAAACAGGAAGGCAGATTACTATCTAAATGGCATCAAGTTGGGAAAAGGGGAAGTACAACAGGATCTGGGGGGTCCTTGTTCATCAGTCTATGAAAGTAAGCATGCAGGTACAGCAGGCAGTGAAGAAAGCGAATGGCATGTTGGCCTTTATAACAAGAAGAGTCGAGTACAGGAGCAAAGAGGTCCTTCTGCAGTTGTACAGAGCCCTAGTGAGACCACACCTGGAGTATTGTGTGCAGTTTTGTTCCTCTAATTTGAGGAAGGACATTCTTGCTATTGAGGGAGTGCAGCGTAGGTTTACAAGGTTAATTCCCGGGATGGCGGGACTGTCACATGCTGAGAGAATGGAGCGGCTGGGCTTGTACACTCTGGAGTTTAGAAGGTTGAGAGGGGATCTTATTGAAACATATAAGATTGTTAAGGGTTTGGACACGCTAGAGGCAGGAAACATGTTCCTGATGTTGGGGGAGTCCAGAACCAGGGGCCACAGTTTAAGAATAAGGGGTAAGCCATTTAGAACGGAGACAAGGAAACACTTTTTCTCACAGAGAGTTGTGAGTCTGTGGAATTCTCTGCCTCAGAGGGCGGTGGAGGCCGGTTCTCTGGATACTTTCAAGAGAGAGCTTGATAGGGCTCTTAAAGATAGTGGAGTGAGGGGATATGGGGAGAAGGCAGGAACGGGGTACTGATTCGGGATGATCAGCCATGATCACATTGAATTGCGGTGCTGACTCGAAGGGCCGAATGGCCTACTCCTGCACCTATTGTCTATTGTCTAATGGAGACAGATTCAATCTCCCAGATGTACTAGTGCCAGAGGACCTAGGGTGACGGAACCGAAGGAAATTCACATTAGGGAGGAAATGGTGTGGGGTAGACTGATGGGACTGAAGGCTGATAAATCCCCAGGGCCTGATGGTCTGCATCCCAGAGTACTTGAGGAGGTGGCTCTAGAAATCGTGGATGCATTGGTGATCATTTTCCAATATTCTATAGATTCAGGATCAGTTCCTGTGGATTGTCGGGTAGCTAATGTTATCCTACTTTTTAAGAAAGGATGGAGAGAGAAAACGGAATTATAGACCAGTTAGCCTGACATAGGTGGTGGGGAAGATGCTGGAATCAATTATAAAAGATGAAATAGTGGCACATTTTGAAAGCAATAACAGGATCGGTCCGAGTCAGCATGGATTTACGAAGGGGAAATCATGCTTTGACTAATCTTCTGGAATTGTTTTGAGGATGTAACTAGGAATATGGACAAGGGAGAGCCAGTGGATGTAGTGTACCTGGACTTTCAAAAGCCATTGATAAGGTCCCACATTGGAGATTAGTGGGCACAATTAGAGCACATGGTATTGGGGGCATGGTACTGACAAGGATAGAAAATTGGTTGGCAGAGAGGAAATAAAGAATATGGATTAACGGGTCCCTTTCAGAATGGCAGGCATTGACTAGTGGGGTACCGCAAGGCTCAGTGCTGGGACCGCAACTATTTACAATATACATTAATGATTTAGATGATGGGATTAAAAGTAACATTAACAAATTTGCAGATGACACAAAGCTGGGTGGCAGTGTGAACTGTGAAGAGGATGCTAAGAGGATGTAGGGTGACTTGGACAGATTGGGTGAGTGGGCAGATGCATGGCAGATGCAGTTTAATGTGGATAAATGTGAGGTTATCCACTTGGTGGCAAGAACAGGAAGGCAGATTATTATCTGAATGGTGTCAAGTTAGGAAAAGGGGAAGTACAACGAGATCTGGGTGTCCTTGTATATCAGTCATTGAAAGTAAGCATGCAGGTACGGCAGGCAGGGAAGAAAGCTAATGGCATGAGGGCCTTCATAACAAGAAGAGTTGAGTATAGGAGCAAAGAGGTCCTTCTGCAGTTGTACAGGGCCCTGGTGAGACCACACCTGGAGTATTGTGTGCAGTTTTGGTCTCCAAATTTGAGGAAGGACGTTCTTGCTATTGAGGGAGTGCAGCGTAGGTTCACGAGGTTAATTCCCGGGATGGCAGGACTGTCATATGTTGAAAGAATGGAGTGACTGGTCTTGTATACACTGGAATTTAGAAGGATGAGAGGGGATCTTATTGAAAGATATAAGATTATTAAGGGATTGGACATGCTAAAAGCAGGAAACATGTTCCCGATGTTGGGGGAGTCCAGAACCAGGGGCCAAAGTTTAAGAATACAGGGTAGGCTATTTAGAATTGGAGATGAGGAAAAACTTTTTCACCCAGAGAGTTGTGAATGTCTGGAATTGTCTGCCTCAGAAGGCAATGGAGGCCAATTCTCTGGATGCTTTCAAGAGAGAGTTAGATAGAGCTCTTAAAGATAGCGGAGTCAAGGGATATGGGGAGAAGGCAGGAACGGAGTACTGATTGTGGATGATCAGCCAGGATCACAGTGAATGGCGGTGCTGGCTCAAAGGGCTGAATGGCCTACTCCTGCACCTATTGTCTGTTGTTGATTGTCTAATATGGTAAGATGGCAAGTTAAAGGCATCTTGCCCACTCCCAGGTACCAGCAGAATGCTTATCATGTCTCAGCCTTCCAGCTCAACTCTTTCTTTAATCCCACAATGAGCTTTCATCTTTCCATCCTCCTGATAGATTGAGTGACCTGACATTCAAATAATATCGGGATAGTCTAGATATTAGCTTCTTTGACCAAGCCCCTGATCAGGATTTAATTTTTCCTGGATTTTCATGTTTGCTATCAGCTGGCTAAGGGTGGTTGTACCCAATATTGTGAAAGCCTCTGTGGAATTTGTGCAGGAACCAGTCTTGCAGTAGTGGAGGGCCAGTTTTTGCTCATTAAGGAAGGACTGGGATTGAGTTTCACGTACAGCATTGATTAGTTGAGCAGAACAATGCCGAGAGTCCCTTAACAGCTCTGGTCCCATTGAAGGTTATCACCAGACAGCCCTGGGCCCATTAAATGTTGGCCAGATCTTTCAAATAGTTTATTATGCTGTCATATTTATGTGGAAATTTGGAGGGAAATATGTCCCAATTTTTTTCATACTTGCAATCTGCTCACTTCGTATGACAATGAAACTTGTGGTCATGACAGCAGCAAAAACACATTTAAAACCGATCAAACGTCTCCACCATGCATATCATGAAAAACCTTTCGTCGATTTATTTTAAAGAAATAAATCTTTTAACTGACGTTTGAAATGAAGGCTATTGAATGAAAAATTGTCCATATAGAGATACAAACAAAACTAAGCCAAGAACACAATTTGCCTATATGCTTTCTGCACAGAGATCCAGTGGTACAATTCTCCATGGACTTTTCTAATCAACAGAGTATGACAATCGGAGTATGACAAAAGATAGGACAGTGAGGAATATTTTAGAGACAAAGTGGGCTTAGTTTATGTGTAGACAATGATAAAGCAAAGAATGTGTGATCTGTTGAAAACTGGGAACTAATGTAATTGTGCAGGCATGAGGGTTTGGGTGAAGTAGACTTTGTGGACACAAGATGGCGCTGATGTATGGTTGAATTCACCCTATCAAAACATCTTCCCTCTGGAAGTTGATAATGAGAGGTTAAATTGTTTACGTCATGATCGTCTAGGAAACAGGGATGACAAATATGATACCACCAAAGGGAAACAGTTTGCATGAATCAAATTGTCACAGGTGCGACTTTTGTATTTTTAAAATTGGTGACCGTGGCCAAACTTTGCAACGAGTAAGGGAACAGTGGGCAGGAGTGTACAGAATCAATTTTCTGGTCAATCACCAGAGTGAATTCAATTCAGAATTAACAAGAGTGAACCAAATATAAATCAGTGTGTTTATTACAGAATGTTAGTTTTATATTTTGTAGTCCTTTATATATCTGTGATTACTTTCATTCTGCGGTCTTTCGTAATAATTGGTTTGTGGTATTTGCATAGCATTTGTAAGTGTAATAAACTGTCAAGAAGTCATTGGGTTGTACTAGCCCTGTGAGACTGTCCAGAGTGGGCACGTTGTTAACTAAGGACATGCAAGCACCATAGCAGTGATCAGGCAATACTGTTATTCTTGAGGGACAGGACATTGAAGAAAGGTAGTCCTCACTTGTTGACTAGTTGTACATTACCTGGAGAGGTCAAGTTCAACATTAATGTGATGGAGCCAAGGTGAGAGGCAGCTCCCACCCTCATCTATCTAGTAATTATATAGGATGATGACTGTGACATGGATGAAGCCAGCCCAGAGTAGGACACTGGCATCTCTCAGGACCACCCCTGAGGCCAGGCCTTTATCCTCCCATTGCAAAACCTTATCGCACTGGAACTTGGAACGTGCCACCTACATGCCCAGGACCAAGCTGGTAGTCCAGCTGGCACACCTAGTGTAGTTGTAATGGATGGCCATCAGAGAGAGTTACTTGCTTTCAGAAGATATGAGCGCTCAGGTGCTCTCCCAGGTTACTACTGAAAGATCCCAGTCACTTTTTTTAAAGAAGGACAATGAATTATCTCTGTTGTCTGCAGAGGAAGGGTGGTGGGGGAGCAATAATTATCAGTCAACTGACATTACTGAAAATAAATTCAGCTGATCTCATTTCTGTTGGTGGGATCTTGTTGGGCACAAGATGGCTGTCACTTCAGTGCAACAGTTTTTACCATTGATAGGGACCTTATTTGTATTAAATTCACCAGCCACCCTAAAGCAATGGAAGGTACAATAGAAATACAGACTCTTCTTCTTAAATGACGTGTGCCTCTCTACCCTTTGACACTTTAGCACAACACAATTAGCCAATCTGTTACCCTGCTCTCAGGCTTTGGGTAGCACTGACGGGGAACTCTAGAGTGGCACGTTGTTAGCTTAGGACAAGCAAGCACCTCAGCAGTGATCAGATTGAGGCAGTATATGTTCTGTCAGGCAATGGTTAATCTTGAGAGACAGGCCTTTTAGGAAAAGCACTCCTCACTTGTTGATGAGTTAGGTTCACTGCAACCTGGAAACCATGTGAGGTGAAGGGAATGAAGGGCTGGGCACAGTGGCGGGGTAAAGTTGAGGCAAACGACTAGACAGGTAGCCTCCAGCACAAGGCCTATGGAACGTTTAACTCCCCCATATCAACCCAATAGACACAGCTCCACTCCAATCCAAGGGAATTGGCGTGCCAGCGGACAGAATTCCTGATCTGAAAGAGCAGACGCTGAAAATGCTGTTTGCATCTGTCATCGTTCCGACTGGATGATGTTCTCTTCTTCCCATGGAAACTTGACAGTTATTTCTTACATACACTCCTGCTTTTTGCAATTTGAGTAACTCCTCCCCTGAATCCTCACTAGCACTTCCTGCCATCTCCAAGGCATAAATCAGAAGCCTCTCCACTTATCTAGATAAGTGAAGCTCCAACACTCAAGAAGCTTGGCACTATCAAGAACAAAGTAGTCCATGTGATTATCCCCTCATTCATCTTCTGATACATTAACTCTCTTCACCATGTGGGTGGTGGTAAAATAATTAGTCAGAGTCACCACATGGGATGAGCGGTAATTCTCCAAAGCCCCAGAAATTCTTCTGCAAGGGGAATGGAACTGACAGGATTTCTTTCCTGAGAATTTGCGTAGATGCAACAGGCCTAATGGCCTCCTGGGGAGCAACAATTACAGTTTTTTTCCATCCAGAAGGAGATTGGAATGCTATGTGCAAGTTCCTCTCCAAGTCAAATACCATCCTGACTTGCACCATTCTTCATTAACATGGTGTCTGAACTTTCTACACTCTGCAGCATGGGAGCATGTCCACGCACAAACCTCAGCAGGTGATAGTGACAGCTCACAATGACTTTCTCAACTAATTACATGATAGGCGTTAAATAACAGCCTTGCCAGTGGGCATCTGGATTATGTGAATGAATAAAACATTTTCAACAAAAAATTAAAATCGTAGAAAATGTTAATAGTTGTACACTAGTTCGCATTTCAAGCCTATTGCACCATTCAGCTAATCAACTGTGATCATATTATCCTTGTACATTATTCCTGGTTTTCTCCACAGTTCTAGATATCTTTTGCATCCAGAAACAGATTCGGCAATGTGGCCTCCACAGCCCTCTTAGAAGAGAATTCCACAGGGTCATCACCATCTGGGTTAAGAAATTTCTCTTCATAAGATCATGTGATAGGAGTAGAATTTTGGTAATTCGGCTGGTCAAGTATACTCCGCCATTTAATCATGGCTGATCTATCTTTCCTTCGTAACTCCATTCTCCTGCCTTCTCCCCATAACCCTAGACACCTGTACTAATCAAGATTCTATCTATCTCAGCCTTATAAATATCCATTCTTGGCCTCCACAGCCTTCGGTGAAAAAGAATTCCACAGATTCACCACCCTCTTGACTAAAGAAATCTCCTTCCTAAAGGAATGTCCTTTAATTTTGAGGATATGACCTTCGGTCCTAGATTCTCCCACCAGTGGAAACATCCTCACCACATCCACTCTGTCCAAGCCTTACACTATTCGGTAATTTCAATGGTGTCCCGCGTCATCTTTCCAAACTCTAGCAAGTACAGGGCCAGTGCCATTAAACACTCATCATATGTTATCCCACTCATTCCTGGGATCATTCTTGTAAACCTTCTCTGGACTCTCTCCAGAGCCAACACATCCTTCCTCAGATAAGGTGCCCAAAATTACTCACAATACTCCAAATGCAGCCTGACCAGCGCCTTATAGAGCCTCAACATTACATCTCTTCATTTCAGTTCTATCCCTCTTTCCCTGCAACCCAAGAATGACCCCTTGATCTACACCCTCCAGCATGAGGAAATATCCTCCTGGTAATCCAGCCTGTTGCAATGTCAGAATTTTGTACATCTCATTTACTTCCCCTCTCATTCTTCTAACCTTCAATGCCAGGCCGAGTTGACACTAATCTCTCTTCACACAGGAGTACCACAGTCCTAAGATTCAATCTGATGAGCTTTTGTTGCACTCCCTTTGTGGCAAGGTTATCCTTAGGTAACGAGACCAAAATACCTTAAGTGCGGACTCACTCTGGCCCTGTATAATTGTAGCAAGATATCCTTGGTCCTGTGCTTAAAACCTCATTCACTGAAGGCAAAGAATTAGTGCCATTCTTCACCGCTGGGTAGACCTGCAATTGTGTTTACACTTTCCCCATTAAGGCACATACTATTGACAACAGAATAGAATAGATTTTCTAAGGCAAAATTGAGATGCGCAAGGGAAGGACAATGTCCTGTTACACGGTGAATAATCAGAGTAAATCCATCTTGTGTTTCCAATCTCATTTACATGGATAGATCTTATCCTCTCCCCTCATTGATGGGGAAAGGGAGGAGAGCCAAACCATGAAGGATCTAACCATCATTCATATCTATATAATTAAAAGTCTCATCTTAACCACTTCCTGTTTGCGCTGTATATTGATTTTAGAAAAAATGCTACCCTGTATCGCTGTGATTTTTGGCCATCTTACTCACAGTCCTCCTCCGCTGAGCCAGCCCCGAGGACTTATCCCATCGATGAAAAATAAAACAGTTATGAGTGTTTAAAAAACCTTGAGATCAGCTGTTGGTCCTCTCGCCTGTCAATCACCGCGATGAAGGTAACGCCCCTTCCAGGGGGGGGGGGCAGGGCTATAAAACCACGGATGCCTGGACTTGAGTCAGTCACACTGCAAGATCACGAGGGAGAGGCCACGACTGTCATTCTAAGCTGTGAATCAACTGAACTGTGAGTCTGCAATGTACTTGCAATAAATGATTTGTTAGCCCTTAATGACAATGCCATGAGTTGTTTGGCCTGCTGCCCTGCCTGTGCTTGAAAGTGCACTGCTTAATTGGAAATGAAATGACAATGCCATGAGTTGTTTGGCCTGCTGCCCTGCCTGTGCTTGAAACTGCAATGCTTTATTAGGTCCAACTGTGTTTGGAAGGAATAAATGCTTTATTAGGTCCGACTGTGTTTGGTAGGAATAAATGCTTTATTAGGTCTGACTGTGTTTGGAAGGAATAAATGGTTTATTAGGTCCGACTGTGTTTAGCCTCATGACTTCCACTTAGTGGACAGGTCACGCTGATTGCGTAATTTCTGGTGAGTGCAGAGGTCGCGCTGATTGCGTAATTTCCGGTAAGTGCAGAGGTCATGCTGATTGCGGAAGTTCCGCTGACTGCGGAAGCCCCAAAGTGGAGAGGCCGTGCTCAGCCGTGTGAGTAGATTCAAGAAAGTTTACTGTCATATATATGGTGTGTGAGTCAGTGTGTGTGTCTGTGTGTGTGTGTGTGTGTGTGTGTGTGTACGTGTGTGAGTCTGTGTGTGTGAGTGTATGTGTGTGTGAGTGTATGTGTGTGTATGTGTGAGTGTGTAAGTGTATGTGTGTGTGTGTGTGAATCGGTGTGTGTGTGAGCGTGTGTGTGTCGGTGATTGTGTGTGTGTGTGACTGAGTGTATGTGTGAGGTGGAGGGTGTGAATGTGTGTGTGAGTGTGTGTGTGTGTGAGTGTCTGTGTGTGTGTGTATTGGAATTGGTGGAGAGGTGGAATATTGCATTGGGGACCAGCCCTCCCATGTGAAGTTGGGACCCAATGGGTCCCACTTAGTCTAGTCTATCTATCTATCTATATTTAAAACTGTGTGTGTGTGTGTGTGTGTGTGTGTGTTTCTGCCTGTCTTGTGGGTGCCAGCCTTTGATTCGTGGCTATGCCAACACCACATGCAGAAACGCCGAGATTTTTTTCCATTTCGGAAGAGATTTCACTTTTCATTCCAAGTATCCACTCCTGATTAAATTTCGTCGTGTTTATGTACACATTTATAATAAAATCCTTCTCCCCCCCCCCAAAATGTCAAAATGTTTTTTTAAAAAACAGCTCTCACCCATAGAATGTTGGTGAACGTTCCATCGTGTGATGTCACAATGCCCGATGCTCACAGATGTCCAATCGGAATGGATCCATTTACATATGCCTTTGCAGCAGCCCCAGCCCAAGCCCCTCTCCCCCACAGCCTGTGTCGAAGCGCGTCATCACGTGTGTGGGAATAGAGAAAGAGGATTGGGGGTGATAGGGAATGTCCCTACCCCTCCCCCTTTCCCTCCCCACTATTTTCCCTCTCTCCCCCCACCCCTCTCCCCCTCCCTCCACACTCTTCGTCAGTGGATAGGGTGGAGATGGGATAAAAGAAGCCAATTAATAAAATTAAGATAATATCAAGGGGTGTGATGAGTGTGTGTGTTTGTGGGTGCCAGATTCCCACCCCGCAACCCTTTGGAGGCTTTGTGGTTAGTGTGACGCGCGTTGGGGAAACAGACCCAACGGGTCTGCACTTGGTCTAGTATACTTTTAAAACTCTGTGTGTGTGTGTGTGTGTGTGTGTGTGTGTTTGTGGGTGTATGGCACGTTCCATTTTCAGATCTTTTTTCAGATTAGATTTTTGGCCTTTGATACCACACGCGAAAATTCCGCGTTTTTTTCCATTTCGCGAGCGATTTCTCTTTTACATTCGCAAATCCACTCCTCATTACCTTTAGACATTTTTATGTACACATTTTTAAATAAAATCCTTCCCCCCTCCCCCCACTCATTTTAAAATCTAAACGGGATTCACGAGCTGCTGACATCACAATCCCACATGCCGACCAATCCAAGCGGCTTCTCTCTCTCTCTCTTCATTTGGCAGCCCGGCTCTCCTCCCCCCCCTCCCCCCCTCCCTCCAACTACGCTTGCGCCGCGCCACCCGCAGCTCGACCCTCCCGCTCCAACCCCCCCCCCCCCGTTCTCAAAATGCTCTGCCGATCGGGAGAAGAGATAAAGGCCTGTCGCACGAGTCTGCGGTCATTGGCGGCGAAACAGGAACTATCTACCGCTCCTGGGCCGCCAGAGGCCGCGGGCTCGGTCAAACGCACAATTCCGGGGCCGTGCGGCGTTGTTCCCAACACCGCACGGTGCTAAAATAAAACCAACACTGTTCAAAAATATGTTCCTACCCCACAGCCGCCGCCAGTGATGCACGTGTGCGGCACGGCCGCCGCCACAGCACCGCCGCCACAGCACCACGATCAGCACTGCCGCCGCCACAGCCCCGCAGATCCGAAATGACGTCTTCGCAGTCGGCCCGCCCTTTTTTTTTTACTTACCGCAAGCTCGTGGGACCAGCCGTACTTAAATCACTCGGCCCCCGCGCAACATCCGTGCGGCGCTCCCGTGGCATAGGCTCGGCGCTCTCGCCGTTGCCGTGCGGTTCCCTCTACCGGCGACGCCGCGCTTCACCGCGCTTCACCGCCGATGACCGCAACACCGTGAGACAGAGCCTATAAGGCGTAAGTTCCGCTGAACTCACAGCTGGCGCAGCTCGCGAAGCCCCGCCCGCCTGCGCGCCCCTCCCATCCCCTGCGCGCTGCAGAGAGTCAGAAGCAAAGATTCAGAAGCCCACAGCTCCACTCCCAGGCCTGCCCGCTCGCTCACATCCAACCCCCCGTCACTCCCCGTTCTCATAATGCTCTGCGGATCGGGAGAAGAGATAAGTCTTTGGCTCTCTGACTCCTCCCTGTTCTGTGTTCCTCTCTCTGAACGAGCAAGATCCTGGGGAGGTGAAGTGGGGGGTTTGAGGGAATGGAGGAAGAGGGGGAATGGGGGAGGCGAGGAGGGAGAGTGTGGGAATAGAGGGAGAGGAGTGGGGGTGATAGGGAATGGGGAATAGATGGATTGCCCCCACCCCTCTCCCCCCCCTCTCTCCCCACTCTTCCCCCTCTCCCCATACGCCTCTCACCCTCCCTCCCCTCTCTCCCCTACCCCATCTCCTCCTCCCTCCCCACTCTTCCCACTCTCTCCCCCGTACCCCTCTCCCCCTCCCTCCACACTCTTCCCCCTCTCTCCCCATACCCCTCTCCCCGTACCCCTCTCCCCCTCCCTCCACACTCTTCCCCCTCTCTCCCCTAACCCATCTCCCTCCTGCCCTCCCTCCTCCCCTCCACCCCTCCCCTACCCCCTTCCCTCCACCCCATCCCCTCCCACCCTCCCTCCCCCGACCTCACCCCCTCCCTTCCCCCTCCCCTTCCCCCCCTCCCCCTTCCCCCTCCCCCCTTCCCTTCCCCTCCTCTCAGCCCCCTCTCTCTCCTCCCCTCTCTCTCTCCTCCCATCTCTCTCACTCCACCCTCACCCACTCTCCCTCACCCACCCTCCCTCTCCTCCCCTCCACCCCCTCTCCCTCTGTCTTGCCCTTCTCTCTGCCCCTTTCTCTTTGTCTCTCCCCATTCTCTCTCTGCTCTCACTCTCTTCCCCCACTCTCTCCCTCCCCCCTCTCTCTCCCCCTCTCTCCCCCTCTCTCGTTCCCCCTCTCTCTCTCTCTCCCCCCCTCTCTCCCTCCCCTCTCTCTCCCTTCCCCCTCTCTCTCTCTCCCTCCCCCCTCTCTCTCTACCCCCTCTCTCTCTCTCGCTCCCCCCCTCTCTCTCCCCTCCCCCTCTCTCTCTCCCTCACCCGCCTCTCTCTCTTCTCTCTCTCCCCCTCTCACCCCCTCCTTCTCTCTCTCCCCCTCTCTCTCTCTCCCCCTTCCTCTCGCCTACCCCCCCTGCCCTCCCCTAAACCCCCTTCCCCCTCCCCTCCACACCCCCCCTCCCCTCCACCCGTCCCCTACCCCCTCCCCTCCCCCTTCCCCCACCTCTCCCCCTCTCTTCCCCCCACCTCTCCCCCTTCCCTTCCCCCACCTCTCAGCCCCCTCTCTCTCCTCCCCTCTCCTCCCATCTCTCTCTCCCCTCCTCCCCGCCCTCCCTCTCCTCCTCTCCCCCTGTCTCTTGCCCTTCTGTCTCTGACTCACTGTCTCTCCCCATTCTCCCTCTGCCCTCTGTACCCCCCTCTCCCTCTCTAGACACGCCTGCGAGTTGGGGGCTATGCGTCAGTGGCTAGGGCGGTTATGCGTTTAAAGGATCTAATTAATAATATTAATATAATATCAAGGGGGTAGTTAGTGTGGGGGTGGTTAGTGTGTGTGACGCCGCATGCCGCCCTGCACTCCCCCCCCCCCCGCAAACGCGCGTTGGGGGAACAGACCCAACGGGTCTGCACTTGGTCTAGTAACTATTAAAACTCTGTGTGTGTGTGTGTGTGTGTTTGTGGGTGTCAGATTTGGCCTTTGATTACTTGGTCCGCCAAAACCGCATGCAGAAACTCCGAGATTTTTTTCATTTCACTAGACATTACACTTTTACATCCCCTAAGACACTCCTCATTAAATTTCGTCGTTTTTATGTATACATTTTTAATACAATCCTTCCCCCCCCCACAACCACTAATTTTTTCGAATCCTGCTGGCCAACGAGCTGCTGCATGACTCACAGAGCCATCACAGATGTCCAATCACAATTCCCCCTCTTTCCCTCTCCCCCTCTCTCTCCCTCTCGTCTCTCTCCCTCTCCTCTCTCCCCACCTAATCTCTCTCCACCACCCCCCCTCCACCACCCCTCTTCTCTCCACCAACTCTCCCCCTCCTCTTCTCCCTCCAAGACCCCCCCTCACCTCTCCTCTCACACCCTCACTCACCCCCTCCTCTCTCTCCCCCCTACCTCCCCCTCTCCCATCTACTCGCTCTCTCCCCTCTAATCTCTCTGTCTCCCCTCTAATCTCTTTCTCCCCATCCGTCCCTCCCTTCCACCCCCATGCCTTTCTCCCACCCCCTTCTCTCTCCCACTCCCCCTTCTCTCTCTCCCCCTTCTCTCTCTCCCCTTCTCTCTCCCCCTTCTCTCTCCCCCCTTCTCTCTCTCCCCCTCCTCTCTCCCCCTCCTCTCTCACCATCCTCTCTCTCCCACTCTTCTCTCTCCCCCTCCACTCCCTCCTTCTCATCTCTCCCCCCTCCACTCCCTCCTTCTCCTCTCTCCCCCCAATCTCTCTCCACCTCCCCCCTCTCCCCTCCCCACTCCCCCCACCTCTACTACCCTCTCTCCTCCCTCCTCTCTCCCCCCCCCCCACTCTTCCACCCTCCCTTCTACCCCCTCCACTCCCCCTCCACCTCTTATTCTCCTCCCCCTCTCCACCCTCCCCCACTCTACCTCTCCCCCTCCTCTTCTCTCCCCCTCCACCTCTCCACCTCTCTCCCTCCTTTTCTCTCTCCCCTCCAACTCTCCCCCTCCTTCTCTCCCCTCCAACTCTCCTCCCTCCCCTCACTCACCCCCTCCTCTCTCTCCCCCTCCTCCCCCCTCTACTCTCTCTCCCCTCTACTCTCTCTCTCTCCCCTCTAATCTCCCTCTCCCCTCCCCTCCCCCTCTTCCCTTCTCCTCTCCCCTCTTCCCCTCTCTTCTACCCTCCCCTTCCCCTTCCCCGCCCCCACCCTTCTCTACCCCCCTCACCCACCCTCTCTCCCCCCTCTACCACACCCGTCCCCCCTACCCCTGTCTCCCCCTTTATCCTCCCTGCTCTCCTCCCCTCCCCTCCCCACTCTCTCCCCCTCCCCCCCTCTCCCCTCCCTCTCAGCCCTCTCCTCCCCCTCTCTCATCTCCCTTCCCCCCTCCCCCTCTCTCCTCACCCATCTCTCCTCACCCCTCTCTCCTCACCCCTCTCTCCTGTGTGTGTGTGTGTGGGTGTATGTCAGGTGTATGTCATTTTGATTTTGCCTTTGATTCGTTGGTCCGCCAAAACCACACGCAAAATCTCAAGAGATTTTTACCATTTCGCTAGTGAATTTACCTTTATATTCGCATATCCACTCATCATTAAATGTCGTCATTTTTCTGTACACATTTTTAATAGAATCTTTCACCCCCCCACCCCACTCACTCATTTTGTCGCCTCCTGCTGGCCACCTTCTCATCGCGTGACGCGCAACCATAATGGCTGCTGCCGCCTGGCTCTCCTCCACTCCCCCCCCCACCCCCCGGCGCGACTCTGTCATGCTGCTTTTCGCCATCCTCGCTGCTGGCCCACACGCTTGCACTGTCCGAAAATCCCACGCGTCAACGGCCTGTCGGCCCGCAGGCGCATTGAGGGCGTACGCAGCGTCTCCACGGGCGTACGCAACATCTTGACGTCGTACGCAGCGTCTTGACTTCGTACACAGCGTCTTGACGGCGTACGCCTAACGCGTGGCGTTGCACGATGACGTTAGGCAGCCACCCCTTGCAACCGCACGTTGCGGGAACAGACCCAACGGGTCTGCACTTGGTGTAGTATACTTTTAAAACTGTGTCTGTGTGTGCGTGTGTGTTTGTGGGTGTATGTCACATTCGATTTTCAGATTTATTTTCAGATGAGATTTTTGGCCTTTGATT
>JAXLNO010005971.1:0-109953 GCA_038087875.1 Malacoraja senta
CGTCGTCGTCTTCGTCGTTGTCGTCTTCGTCGTCGTCGTTTTCGTCGTCGTCGTCTTCGTCGTCGTCTTATTCATCATCGTCGTCTTCGTCGTCGTCGTCTTCGTCGTCGTCGTCTTCGTCGTCGTCTTCTTCGTCGCCGTCATCTTCGTCGTCGTCTTCTTCGTCGTCGTCTTCTTCGTCATCGTCGTCTTCGTCGTCATCTTCTTCTTCGTCGTCTTCTTCATCGTCATCGTCTTCGTCGTCGTCTTCTTCGTCGTCGTCGTCGTCTTCGTCGTCGTCTTCTTCGTCGTCGTCTTTTTCGTCGTCTTCTTCTTCGTCGTCGTCGTCGTCTTCGTCGTCATCTTCTTCTTCGTCGTCGTCGTCGTCTTTGTCGTCGTCTTCGTCGTCGTCGTCTTCGTCGTCGTCTTCTTCGTCGTCGTCGTCGTCTTCGTCGTCTTCTTCTTCGTCGTCGTCTTTTTCGTCGTCTTCTTCTTCGTCGTCGTCATCGTCTTCGTCGTCGTCTTCTTCTTCATCGTCGTCGTCGTCTTCGTCGTCGTCTTCGTCGTCGTCGTCTTCGTCGTCGTCGTCTTCGTCGTCGTCTTCTTCGTCGTCGTCTTCTTCATCGTCTTCGTCGTCGTCTTCTTCGTCGTCGTCTTCGTCGTCGTCTTCTTCGTCGGCGTCTTCTTCGTCGTCGTCTTCTTCGTCGCCGTCTTCTTCGTCGTCGTCTTCTTCGTCGTCGTCGTCTTCGTCGTCATCGTCTTCGTCGTCGTCTTCGTCGTCGTCGTCATCGTCGTCGTCGTCTTCGTCGTCTTCGTCGTCTTCATCATCGTCGTCTTCGTCGTCGTCTTCTTCGTCGTCATCGTCTTCGTCGTCGTTGTCTTCGTCGTCATCTTCTTCGTCGTCGTCTTCTTCGTCGTCGTCTTCTTCGTCGTCGTCTACTTCGTCATCGGCTTCTTCGTCGTCGTCTTCTTCGTCGTCGTCGTCTTCGTCGTCGTCGTCTTCGTCGTCGTCGTCTTCGTCGTCCTCGTCTTCGTCGTCGTCTTCTTCGTCGTCGTCGTCTTTGTCGTCGTCTTCTTCGTCGTCGTCGTCTTCGTCGTCATCTTCTTCGTCGTCGTTGTCTTCGTCGTCGTCTTCTTCGTCGTCGTCGTCTTCGTCGTCGTCTTCTTCGTCGTCGTCGTCTTCGTCGTCCTCGTCTTCGTCGTCGTCTTCTTCGTCGTCGTCTTCTTCGTCGTCGTCGTCTTCGTCGTCGTCTTCTTTGTCGTCGTCGTCTTCGTCGTCGTCTTCTTTGTCGTCGTCGTCTTCGTCGTTGTCTTCTTCGTCGTCGTCGTCTTTGTCGTCGTCGTCTTCGTCGTCGTCGTCTTCGTCGTCATCGTCTTCGTCGTCGTTGTCTTCGTCGTCATCTTCTTCGTCGTCGTCTTCTTCGTCGTCGTCTTCTTCGTCGTCGTCTACTTCGTCGTCGGCTTCTTCGTCGTCGTCTTCTTCATCGTCGTCGTCTTCGTCGTCGTCGTCTTCGTCGTCGTCGTCTTCGTCGTCCTCGTCTTCGTCGTCGTCTTCTTCGTCGTCGTCGTCTTCGTCGTCGTCTTCTTCGTCGTCGTCGTCTTCGTCGTCATCTTCTTCGTCGTCGTTGTCTTCGTCGTCGTCTTCTTCGTCGTCGTCGTCTTCGTCGTCGTCTTCTTCATCGTCGTCGTCTTCGTCGTCCTCGTCTTCGTCGTTGTCTTCTTCGTCGTCGTCGTCTTCGTCGTCGTCGTCTTCGTCGTCGTCGTATTCGTCGTCGTCGTCTTCTTCGTCGTCTTCGTCGTCGTCGTCTTCGTCGTCGTCGTCTTCGTCGTCGTCGTCTTCGTCGTCATCGTCTTCGTCGTCATCTTCTTCGTCATCGTCTTCTTCGTCGTCGTCGTCTTCGTCGTCGTCTTCTTTGTCGTCGTCTTCGTCGTCGTCTTCTTCGTCGTCGTCTTCTTCGTCATCGTCTTGTTCGTCGTCGCCTTATTCGTCGTCGTCTTCTTCATCGTCGTCTTCTTCGTCGTCGTCTTCTTCGTCGTCGTCATCTTCGTCGTCGTCTTCTTCGTCGTCGTCTTCTTCGTCGTCGTCGGCTTCGTCTTCTTCGTCGTCGTCTTCTTCGTCGTCGTCGTCGTCTTCGTCGTCGTCTCCTTCGTCGTCGTCGTCTTCGTCGTCGTCTTCTTCATCGTCGTCTTCTTCGTCGTCGTCGTCTTCGTCGTCGTCTTCTTCGTCGTCGTCTTCTTCGTCGTCGTCGTCTTCGTCGTCGTCTTCTTCGTCGTCGTCGTCTTCGTCGTTGTCGTCTTCGTCGTCGTCGTTTTCGTCGTCGTCGTCTTCGTCGTCGTCTTATTCATCGTCGTCGTCTTCGTCGTCGTCGTCTTCGTCGTCGTCGTCTTCGTCGTCGTCTTCTTCGTCGCCGTCATCTTCGTCGTCGTCTTCTTCGTCGTCGTCTTCTTCGTCATCGTCGTCTTCGTCGTCATCTTCTTCTTCGTCGTCTTCTTCATCGTCATCGTCTTCGTCGTCGTCTTCTTCGTCGTCGTCGTCGTCTTCGTCGTCGTCTTCTTCGTCGTCGTCTTTTTCGTCGTCTTCTTCTTCGTCGTCGTCGTCGTCTTCGTCGTCATCTTCTTCTTCGTCGTCGTCCGTCGTCTTCGTCGTCGTCTTCGTCGTCGTCGTCTTCGTCGTCGTCTTCTTCGTCGTCGTCGTCGTCTTCGTCGTCTTCTTCTTCGTCGTCGTCTTTTTCGTCGTCTTCTTCTTCGTCGTCGTCATCGTCTTCGTCGTCGTCTTCTTCTTCATCGTCGTCGTCTTCGTCGTCGTCTTCGTCGTCGTCGTCTTCGTCGTCGTCGTCTTCGTCATCGTCTTCTTCGTCGTCGTCTTCTTCATCGTCTTCGTCGTCGTCTTCTTCGTCGTCGTCTTCGTCGTCGTCTTCTTCGTCGGCGTCTTCTTCGTCGTCGTCTTCTTCGTCGCCGTCTTCTTCGTCGTCGTCTTCTTCGTCGTCGTCGTCTTCGTCGTCATCGTCTTCGTCGTCGTCTTCGTCGTCGTCGTCATCGTCGTCGTCGTCTTCGTCGTCTTCGTCGTCTTCGTCATCGTCGTCTTCGTCGTCGTCTTCTTCGTCGTCATCGTCTTCGTCGTCGTTGTCTTCGTCGTCATCTTCTTCGTCGTCGTCTTCTTCGTCGTCGTCTTCTTCGTCGTCGTCTTCTTCATCGTCGTCGTCTTCGTCGTCGTCGTCTTCGTCGTCGTCGTCTTCGTCGTCCTCGTCTTCGTCGTCGTCTTCTTCGTCGTCGTCGTCTTCGTCGTCGTCTTCTTCGTCGTCGTCGTCTTCGTCGTCATCTTCTTCGTCGTCGTTGTCTTCGTCGTCGTCTTCTTCGTCGTCGTCGTCTTCGTCGTCGTCTTCTTCGTCGTCGTCGTCTTCGTCGTCCTCGTCTTCGTCGTTGTCTTCTTCGTCGTCGTCGTCTTCGTCGTCGTCGTCTTCGTCGTCGTCGTATTCGTCGTCGTCGTCTTCTTCGTCGTCTTCGTCGTCGTCGTCTTCGTCGTCGTCGTCTTCGTCGTCGTCATCTTCGTCGTCATCGTCTTCGTCGTCGTCTTCTTCGTCATCGTCTTCTTCGTCGTCGTCGTCTTCGTCGTCGTCTTCTTTGTCGTCGTCTTCGTCGTCGTCTTCTTCGTCGTCGTCTTCTTCGTCATCGTCTTGTTCGTCGTCGCCTTATTCGTCGTCGTCTTCTTCATCGTCGTCTTCTTCGTCGTCGTCTTCTTCGTCGTCGTCATCTTCGTCGTCGTCTTCTTCGTCGTCGTCTTCTTCGTCGTCGTCGTCTTCGTCTTCTTCGTCGTCGTCTTCTTCGTCGTCGTCGTTGTCTTCGTCGTCGTCTCCTTCGTCGTCGTCGTCTTCGTCGTCGTCTTCTTCATCGTCGTCTTCTTCGTCGTCGTCGTCTTCGTCGTCGTCTTCTTCGTCGTCGTCATCTTCGTCGTTGTCGTCTTCGTCGTCGTCGTTTTCGTCGTCGTCGTCTTCGTCGTCGTCTTATTCATCATCGTCGTCTTCGTCGTCGTCGTCGTCTTCGTCGTCGTCGTCTTCGTCGTCGTCTTCTTCGTCGCCGTCATCTTCGTCGTCGTCTTCTTCATCGTCGTCTTCTTCGTCATCGTCGTCTTCGTCGTCATCTTCTTCTTCGTCGTCTTCTTCATCGTCATCGTCTTCGTCGTCGTCTTCTTCGTCGTCGTCGTCGTCTTCGTCGTCGTCTTCTTCGTCGTCGTCTTTTTTCGTCGTCTTCTTCTTCGTCGTCGTCGTCGTCTTCGTCGTCATCTTCTTCTTCGTCGTCGTCGTCGTCTTCGTCGTCGTCTTCGTCGTCGTCGTCTTCGTCGTCGTCTTCTTCGTCGTCGTCGTCGTCTTCGTCGTCTTCTTCTTCGTCGTCGTCTTTTTCGTCGTCTTCTTCTTCGTCGTCGTCTTCGTCTTCGTCGTCGTCTTCTTCTTCATCGTCGTCGTCGTCTTCGTCGTCGTCTTCGTCGTCGTCGTCTTCGTCGTCGTCGTCTTCGTCGTCGTCTTCTTCGTCGTCGTCTTCTTCATCGTCTTCGTCGTCGTCTTCTTCGTCGTCGTCTTCGTCGTCGTCTTCTTCGTCGGCGTCTTCTTCGTCGTCGTCTTCTTCGTCGCCGTCTTCTTCGTCGTCGTCTTCTTCGTCGTCGTCGTCTTCGTCGTCATCGTCTTCGTCGTCGTCTTCGTCGTCGTCGTCATCGTCGTCGTCGTCTTCGTCGTCTTCGTCGTCTTCGTCATCGTCGTCTTCGTCGTCGTCTTCTTCGTCGTCATCGTCTTCATCGTCGTCGTCTTCGTCATCGTCTTATTCATCGTCGTCGTCTTCGTCGTCGTCGTCTTCATCGTCGTCGTCTTCGTCGTCGTCGTCTTCATCGTCGTCTTCTTCGTCGTCGTCTTCTTCGTCGTCGTCGTCTTCGTCGTCGTCTTCTTCGTCGTCGTCTTCTTCGGTGTCGTCGTCGTCTTCGTCGTCGTCGTCTTCGTCGTCGTCGTCTTCGTCGTCGTCTTCTTCGTCGTCGTCTTCTTCGTCGTCGTCTTCTTCGTCGTCGTCGTCTTCGTCGTCGTCGTCTTCGTCGTCGTCGTCTTCGGCGACGTCGTCTTCGTCGTCGTCGTCTTCGTCGTCGTCGTCTTCGTCGTCTTCTTCGTCGTCGTCGTCTTCGTCGTCGTCGTCTTCGTCGTCGTCGTCTTCGTCGTCGCCGTCTTCGTCATCGTCGTCTTCATCGTCGTCGTCTTCGTCGTCGTCGTTTTCGTCGTCGTCGTCTTCGTCGTCGTCGTCTTCGTCGTCGTCGTCTTCATCGTTGTCGTCTTTGTCGTCGTCGTCCGTCGTCGTCGTCCGTCGTCGTCGTCTTCGTCGTCGTCGTCTTCGTCGTCGGCTTCTTCGTCGTCGTCGTCTTCGTCGTCGTCTTCTTCGTCGTCGTCGTCTTCGTCGTCGTCATCTTCGTCGTCGTCGTCTTCGTCGTCATCGTCTTCGTCGTCGTCGTCTTCGTCGTCGTCTTCGTCGTCGTCGTCTTCGTCGTCGTCGTCTTCGTCGTCGTCTTCTTCGTCATCGTCGTCTTCGTCGTCGTCGTCTTCGACGTCGTCGTCTTCGTCGTCGTCTTCTTCGTCGTCGTCTTCTTCGTCATCGTCGTCTTCGTCGTCATCTTCTTCGTCGTCGTCTTCGTCGTCGTCTTCTTCGTCGGCGTCTTCTTCGTCGTCGTCTTCTTCCTCGTCGTCTTCTTTGTCATCGTCTTCTTCGTCGTCGTCGTCTTCGTCGTCATCGTCTTCGTCGTCGTCGTCTTCGTCGTCGTCGTCATCGTCGTCGTCGTCTTCGTCGTCTTCGTCGTCTTCGTCGTCGTCGTCTTCGTCGTCGTCTTCTTCGTCGTCATCGTCTTCGTCGTCGTCGTCTTCGTCATCGTCTTATTCATCGTCGTCGTCTTCGTCGTCGTCGTCTTCATCGTCGTCGTCTTCGTCGTCGTCGTCTTCATCGTCGTCTTCTTCGTCGTCGTCTTCTTCGTCGTCTTCTTCGTCGTCGTCATCTTCGTCGTCGTCTTCTTCGTCGTCGTCTTCTTCGTCGTCGTCTTCTTCGTCGTCCTCTTCTTCGTCGTCGTCTTCTTCATCGTCGTCGTCTTCGTCGTCGTCGTCTTCATCGTCGTCTTCTTCGTCGTCGTCGTCTTCATCGTCGTTGTCTTCGTCGTCGTCTTCTTGGTCGTGGTCGTCTTCGTCGTCGTCGTCTTCGTCGTCGTCTTCTTCATCGTCGTCTTCTTCGTCGTCGTCGTCTTCGTCGTCGTCTTCTTCGTCGTCGTCGTCTTTGTCGTCATCTTCTTCGTCGTCATCGTCTTCGTCGTCGTCTTCTTCGTCGTCGTCGTCTTTGTCTTCTTCTTCTTCGTCGTCGTCTTCTTCGTCGTCGTCGTCTTCGTCGTCGTCGTCTTCGTCGTCGTCGTCTTCGTCGTCGTCAACTTCGTCGTCGTCGTCATCTTCGTCGTCGTCGTCTTCGTCGTCGTCTTCGTCGTCGTCGTCTTCTTCGTCGTCGTCTTCTTCATCTTCGTCTTCTTCGTCTTCATCTTCTTCGTCGTTGTCTTCGTCGACGTCTTCTTCGTCGTCGTCGTCTTCGTCGTCGTCTTCTTCGTCGTCGTCGTCTTCGTCGTCCTCGTCTTCGTCGTTGTCTTCTTCGTCGTCGTCGTCTTCGTCGTCGTCGTCTTCGTCGTCGTCGTATTCGTCGTCGTCTTCGTCGTCGTCGTCTTCGTCGTCGTCTTCTTCGTCATCGTCGTCTTCGTCGTCGTCGTCTTCGTCGTCGTCGTCTTCGTCGTCGTCTTCTTCGTCGTCGTCTTCTTCGTCATCGTCGTCTTCGTCGTCATCTTCTTCGTCGTCGTCTTCGTCGTCGTCTTCTTCGTCGGCGTCTTCTTCGTCGTCGTCTTCTTCCTCGTCGTCTTCTTTGTCGTCGTCTTCGTCGTCATCGTCTTCGTCGTCGTCGTCTTCGTCGTCGTCGTCATCGTCGTCGTCGTCTTCGTCGTCTTCGTCGTCTTCGTCGTCGTCGTCTTCGTCGTCGTCTTCTTCGTCGTCATCGTCTTCGTCGTCGTCGTCTTCGTCATCGTCTTATTCATCGTCGTCGTCTTCGTCGTCGTCGTCTTCATCGTCGTCGTCTTCGTCGTCGTCGTCTTCATCGTCGTCTTCTTCGTCGTCGTCTTCTTCGTCGTCTTCTTCGTCGTCGTCATCTTCGTCGTCGTCTTCTTCGTCGTCGTCTTCTTCGTCGTCGTCTTCTTCGTCGTCCCTCTTCTTCGTCGTCGTCTTCTTCATCGTCGTCGTCTTCGTCGTCGTCGTCTTCATCGTCGTCTTCTTCGTCGTCGTCGTCTTCATCGTCGTTGTCTTCGTCGTCGTCTTCTTGGTCGTGGTCGTCTTCGTCGTCGTCGTCTTCGTCGTCGTCTTCTTCATCGTCGTCTTCTTCGTCGTCGTCGTCTTCGTCGTCGTCTTCTTCGTCGTCGTCGTCTTTGTCGTCATCTTCTTCGTCGTCATCGTCTTCGTCGTCGTCTTCTTCGTCGTCGTCGTCTTTGTCTTCTTCTTCTTCGTCGTCGTCTTCTTCGTCGTCGTCGTCTTCGTCGTCGTCGTCTTCGTCGTCGTCGTCTTCGTCGTCGTCAACTTCGTCGTCGTCGTCATCTTCGTCGTCGTCGTCTTCGTCGTCGTCTTCGTCGTCGTCGTCTTCTTCGTCGTCGTCTTCTTCATCTTCGTCTTCTTCGTCTTCATCTTCTTCGTCGTTGTCTTCGTCGACGTCTTCTTCGTCGTCGTCGTCTTCGTCGTCGTCTTCTTCGTCGTCGTCGTCTTCGTCGTCCTCGTCTTCGTCGTTGTCTTCTTCGTCGTCGTCGTCTTCGTCGTCGTCGTCTTCGTCGTCGTCGTATTCGTCGTCGTCGTATTCTTCGTCGTCTTCGTCGTCGTCGTCTTCGTCGTCGTCGTCTTCGTCGTCGTCGTCTTCGTCGTCATCGTCTTCGTCGTCGTCTTCTTCGTCATCGTCTTCTTCGTCGTCGTCGTCTTCGTCGTCGTCTTCTTTGTCGTCGTCTTCGTCGTCGTCTTCTTCGTCATCATCTTCTTCGTCATCGTCTTGTTCGTCGTCGCCTTATTCGTCGTCGTCTTCTTCATCGTCGTCTTCTTCGTCGTCGTCTTCTTCGTCGTCGTCATCTTCGTCGTCGTCTTCTTCGTCGTCGTCTTCTTCGTCGTCGTCGTCTTCGTCTTCTTCGTCGTCGTCTTCTTCGTCGTCGTCGTCGTCTTCGTCGTCGTCTCCTTCGTCGTCGTCGTCTTCGTCGTCGTCTTCTTCATCGTCGTCTTCTTCGTCGTCGTCGTCTTCGTCGTCGTCTTCTTCGTCGTCGTCGTCGTCTTCGTCGTTGTCGTCTTCGTCGTCGTCGTTTTCGTCGTCGTCGTCTTCGTCGTCGTCTTATTCATCATCGTCGTCTTCGTCGTCGTCGTCTTCGTCGTCGTCGTCTTTGTCGTCGTCTTCTTCGTCGTCGTCGTCTTCTTCGTCGTCGTCTTCTTCGTCGTCGTCTTCTTCGTCGTCGTCGTCTTCGTCGTCATCTTCTTCTTCGTCGTCTTCTTCATCGTCATCGTCTTCGTCGTCGTCTTCTTCGTCGTCGTCGTCGTCTTCGTCGTCGTCTTCTTCGTCGTCGTCTTTTTCGTCGTCTTCTTCTTCGTCGTCGTCGTCGTCTTCGTCGTCATCTTCTTCTTCGTCGTCGTCGTCGTCTTCGTCGTCGTCTTCGTCGTCGTTCGTCTTCGTCGTCGTCTTCTTCGTCGTCGTCGTCGTCTTCGTCGTCTTCTTCTTCGTCGTCGTCTTTTTCGTCGTCTTCTTCTTCGTCGTCGTCATCGTCTTCGTCGTCGTCTTCTTCTTCATCATTGTCGTCGTCTTCGTCGTCGTCTTCGTCGTCGTCGTCTTCGTCGTCGTCGTCTTCGTCGTCGTCTTCTTCGTCGTCGTCTTCTTCATCGTCTTCGTCGTCGTCTTCTTCGTCGTCGTCTTCGTCGTCGTCTTCTTCGTCGGCGTCTTCTTCGTCGTCGTCTTCTTCGTCGCCGTCTTCTTCGTCGTCGTCTTCTTCGTCGTCGTCGTCTTCGTCGTCATCGTCTTCGTCGTCGTCTTCGTCGTCGTCGTCATCGTCGTCGTCGTCTTCGTCGTCTTCGTCGTCTTCGTCATCGTCGTCTTCGTCGTCGTCTTCTTCGTCGTCATCGTCTTCGTCGTCGTCGTCTTCGTCATCGTCTTATTCATCGTCGTCGTCTTCGTCGTCGTCGTCTTCATCGTCGTCGTCTTCGTCGTCGTCGTCTTCATCGTCGTCTTCTTCGTCGTCGTCTTCTTCGTCGTCGTCGTCTTCGTCGTCGTCTTCTTCGTCGTCGTCTTCTTCGGTGTCGACGTCGTCTTCGTCGTCGTCGTCTTCGTCGTCGTCGTCTTCGTCGTCGTCTTCTTCGTCGTCGTCTTCTTCGTCGTCGTCTTCTTCGTCGTCGTCGTCTTCGTCGTCGTCGTCTTCGTCGTCGTCGTCTTCGGCGACGTCGTCTTCATCGTCGTCGTCTTCGTCGTCGTCGTCTTCGTCGTCTTCTTCGTCGTCGTCGTCTTCGTCGTCGTCGTCTTCGTCGTCGTCGTCTTCGTCGTCGCCGTCTTCGTCGTCGTCGTCTTCATCGTCGTCGTCTTCGTCGTCGTCGTTTTCGTCGTCGTCGTCTTCGTCGTCGTCGTCTTCGTCGTCGTCGTCTTCATCGTTGTCGTCTTCGTCGTCGTCGTCCGTCGTCGTCGTCCGTCGTCGTCGTCTTCGTCGTCGTCGTCTTCGTCGTCGGCTTCTTCGTCGTCGTCGTCTTCGTCGTCGTCTTCTTCGTCGTCGTCGTCTTCGTCGTCGTCATCTTCGTCGTCGTCGTCTTCGTCGTCATCGTCTTCGTCGTCGTCGTCTTCGTCGTCGTCTTCGTCGTCGTCGTCTTCGTCGTCGTCGTCTTCGTCGTCGTCTTCTTCGTCATCGTCGTCTTCGTCGTCGTCGTCTTCATCGTCGTCGTCTTCGTCGTCGTCTTCTTCGTCGTCGTCTTCTTCGTCGTCGTCGTCTTCGTCGTCATCTTCTTCGTCGTCGTCTTCGTCGTCGTCTTCTTCGTCGGCGTCTTCTTCGTCGTCGTCTTCTTCGTCGTCGTCTTCTTTGTCGTCGTCTTCTTCGTCGTCGTCGTCTTCGTCGTCATCGTCTTCGTCGTCGTCGTCTTCGTCGTCGTCGTCATCGTCGTCGTCGTCTTCGTCATCTTCGTCGTCTTCATCGTCGTCGTCTTCGTCGTCGTCTTCTTCGTCGTCATCGTCTTCGTCGTCGTCGTCTTCGTCATCGTCTTATTCATCGTCGTCGTCTTCGTCGTCGTCGTCTTCATCGTCGTCGTCTTCATCGTCGTCGTCTTCATCGTCGTCTTCTTCGTCGTCGTCTTCTTCGTCGTCGTCGTCTTCGTCATATTCGTCGTCGTCTTCTTCGGTGTCGTCGTCGTCTTCGTCGTCGTCTTCATCGTCGTCGTCTTCGTCGTCGTCGTCTTCGTCGTCGTCGTCTTCGTCGTCGTCGTCTTCGTCGTCATCGTCTTCGTCGTCGTCTTCTTCGTCATCGTCTTCTTCGTCGTCGTCGTCTTCGTCGTCGTCTTCTTTGTCGTCGTCTTCGTCGTCGTCTTCTTCGTCATCATCTTCTTCGTCATCGTCTTGTTCGTCGTCGCCTTATTCGTCGTCGTCTTCTTCATCGTCGTCTTCTTCGTCGTCGTCTTCTTCGTCGTCGTCATCTTCGTCGTCGTCTTCTTCGTCGTCGTCTTCTTCGTCGTCGTCGTCTTCGTCTTCTTCGTCGTCGTCTTCTTCGTCGTCGTCGTCGTCTTCGTCGTCGTCTCCTTCGTCGTCGTCGTCTTCGTCGTCGTCTTCTTCATCGTCGTCTTCTTCGTCGTCGTCGTCTTCGTCGTCGTCTTCTTCGTCGTCGTCGTCTTCGTCGTTGTCGTCTTCGTCGTCGTCGTTTTCGTCGTCGTCGTCTTCGTCGTCGTCTTATTCATCATCGTCGTCTTCGTCGTCGTCGTCTTCGTCGTCGTCGTCTTCGTCGTCGTCTTCTTCGTCGTCGTCGTCTTCGTCGTCGTCTTCTTCGTCGTCGTCTTCTTCGTCGTCGTCGTCTTCGTCGTCATCTTCTTCTTCGTCGTCTTCTTCATCGTCATCGTCTTCGTCGTCGTCTTCTTCGTCGTCGTCGTCGTCTTCGTCGTCGTCTTCTTCGTCGTCGTCTTTTTCGTCGTCTTCTTCTTCGTCGTCGTCGTCGTCTTCGTCGTCATCTTCTTCTTCGTCGTCGTCGTCGTCTTCGTCGTCGTCTTCGTCGTCGTCGTCTTCGTCGTCGTCTTCTTCGTCGTCGTCGTCGTCTTCGTCGTCTTCTTCTTCGTCGTCGTCTTTTTCGTCGTCTTCTTCTTCGTCGTCGTCATCGTCTTCGTCGTCGTCTTCTTCTTCATCATTGTCGTCGTCTTCGTCGTCGTCTTCGTCGTCGTCGTCTTCGTCGTCGTCGTCTTCGTCGTCGTCTTCTTCGTCGTCGTCTTCTTCATCGTCTTCGTCGTCGTCTTCTTCGTCGTCGTCTTCGTCGTCGTCTTCTTCGTCGGCGTCTTCTTCGTCGTCGTCTTCTTCGTCGCCGTCTTCTTCGTCGTCGTCTTCTTCGTCGTCGTCGTCTTCGTCGTCATCGTCTTCGTCGTCGTCTTCGTCGTCGTCGTCATCGTCGTCGTCGTCTTCGTCGTCTTCGTCGTCTTCGTCATCGTCGTCTTCTCGTCGTCTTCTTCGTCGTCATCGTCTTCGTCGTCGTCGTCTTCGTCATCGTCTTATTCATCGTCGTCGTCTTCGTCGTCGTCGTCTTCATCGTCGTCGTCTTCGTCGTCGTCGTCTTCATCGTCGTCTTCTTCGTCGTCGTCTTCTTCGTCGTCGTCGTCTTCGTCGTCGTCTTCTTCGTCGTCGTCTTCTTCGGTGTCGTCGTCGTCTCGTCGTCGTCGTCTTCGTCGTCGTCGTCTTCGTCGTCGTCTTCTTCGTCGTCGTCTTCTTCGTCGTCGTCTTCTTCGTCGTCGTCGTCTTCGTCGTCGTCGTCTTCGTCGTCGTCGTCTTCGGCGACGTCGTCTTCATCGTCGTCGTCTTCGTCGTCGTCGTCTTCGTCGTCTTCTTCGTCGTCGTCGTCTTCGTCGTCGTCGTCTTCGTCGTCGTCGTCTTCGTCGTCGCCGTCTTCGTCGTCGTCGTCTTCATCGTCGTCGTCTTCGTCGTCGTCGTTTTCGTCGTCGTCGTCTTCGTCGTCGTCCGTCTTCGTCGTCGTCGTCTTCATCGTTGTCGTCTTCGTCGTCGTCGTCCGTCGTCGTCGTCCGACGTCGTCGTCTTCGTCGTCGTCGTCTTCGTCGTCGGCTTCTTCGTCGTCGTCGTCTTCGTCACGTCTTCTTCGTCGTCGTCGTCTTCGTCGTCGTCATCTTCGTCGTCGTCGTCTTCGTCGTCATCGTCTTCGTCGTCGTCGTCTTCGTCGTCGTCTTCGTCGTCGTCGTCTTCGTCGTCGTCGTCTTCGTCGTCGTCTTCTTCGTCATCGTCGTCTTCGTCGTCGTCGTCTTCATCGTCGTCGTCTTCGTCGTCGTCTTCTTCGTCGTCGTCTTCTTCGTCGTCGTCGTCTTCGTCGTCATCTTCTTCGTCGTCGTCTTCGTCGTCGTCTTCTTCGTCGGCGGTCTTCTTCGTCGTCGTCTTCTTCGTCGTCGTCTTCTTTGTCGTCGTCTTCTTCGTCGTCGTCGTCTTCGTCGTCATCGTCTTCGTCGTCGTCGTCTTCGTCGTCGTCGTCATCGTCGTCGTCGTCTTCGTCATCTTCGTCGTCTTCATCGTCGTCGTCTTCGTCGTCGTCTTCTTCGTCGTCATCGTCTTCGTCGTCGGCGTCTTCGTCATCGTCTTATTCATCGTCGTCGTCTTCGTCGTCGTCGTCTTCATCGTCGTCGTCTTCATCGTCGTCGTCTTCATCGTCGTCTTCTTCGTCGTCGTCTTCTTCGTCGTCGTCGTCTTCGTCATATCGTCGTCGTCTTCTTCGGTGTCGTCGTCGTCTTCGTCGTCGTCTTCATCGTCGTCGTCTTCGTCGTCGTCGTTTTCGTCGTCGTCTTCTTCGTCGTCGTCTTCTTCGTCATCGTCTTCTTCGTCGTCGTCGTCTTCATCATCGTCGTCTTCGTCGTCGTCGTCTTCGTCGTCGTCGTCTTCGTCATCGTCGTCTTCGTCGTCGTCGTCTTCGTCGTCTTCTTCGTCGTCGTCGTCTTCGTCGTCGTCGTCTTCGTCGTCGTCATCTTCGTCGTCGCCGTCTTCGTTGTCATCGTCTTCATCGTCGTCGTCTTCGTCGTCGTCGTCTTCGTTGTCGTCGCCTTCGTCGTCATCGTCTTCGTCGTCGTCGTCGTCTTCGTCGTCGTCTTCTTCGCCGTCGTCGTCTTCGTCGTCGACGTCTTTGTCGTCGTCTTCTTCGTCGTCGTCGTCTTCGTCGTCGTCGTCTTCGTCGTCGTCGTCTTCGTCGTCGTCTTCTTTGTCGTCATCGTCTTCGTCGTCGTCTTCTTTGTCGTCGTCGTCTTCGTCGTCGTCTTCGTCGTCGTCGTCTTCGTCGTCGTCGTCTTCGTCGTCGTCTTCTTCGTCATCGTCGTCTTCGTCGTCGTCGTCTTCGTCGTCGTCGTCTTCGTCGTCGTCTTCTTCGTCGTCGTCTTCTTCGTCATCGTCGTCTTCGTCGTCATCTTCTTCGTCGTCGTCTTCGTCGTCGTCTTCTTCGTCGGCGTCTTCTTCGTCGTCGTCTTCTTCGTCGTCGTCTTCTTTGTCGTCGTCTTCTTCGTCGTCGTCGTCTTCGTCGTCATCGTCTTCGTCGTCGTCGTCTTCGTCGTCGTCATCATCGTCGTCGTCGTCTTCGTCATCTTCGTCGTCTTCGTCGTCGTCGTCTTCGTCGTCGTCTTCTTCGTCGTCATCGTCTTCGTCGTCGTCGTCTTCGTCATCGTCTTATTCATCGTCGTCGTCTTCGTCGTCGTCGTCTTCATCGTCGTCGTCTTCGTCGTCGTCGTCTTCATCGTCGTCTTCTTCGTCGTCGTCGTCTTCATCGTCGTTGTCTTCGTCGTCGTCTTCTTGGTCGTGGTCGTCTTCGTCGTCGTCGTCTTCATCGTCGTCTTCTTCATCGTCGTCTTCTTCGTCGTCGTCGTCTTCGTCGTCGTCTTCTTCGTCGTCGTCGTCTTTGTCGTCATCTTCTTCGTCGTCATCGTCTTCGTCGTCGTCTTCTTCGTCGTCGTCGTCTTTGTTCTTCTTCTTCTTCGTCGTCGTCTTCTTCGTCGTCGTCGTCTTCGTCGTCGTCGTCTTCGTCGTCGTCGTCTTCGTCGTCGTCAACTTCGTCGTCGTCGTCATCTTCGTCGTCGTCGTCTTCGTCGTCGTCTCGTCGTCGTCGTCGTCTTCTTCGTCGTCGTCTTCTTCATCTTCGTCTTCTTCGTCTTCATCTTCTTCGTCGTTGTCTTCGTCGACGTCTTCTCGTCGTCGTCGTCTTCGTCGTCGTCTTCTTCGTCGTCGTCGTCTTCGTCGTCCTCGTCTTCGTCGTTGTCTTCTTCGTCGTCGTCGTCTTCGTCGTCGTCGTCTTCGTCGTCGTCGTATTCGTCGTCGTCGTCTTCTTCGACGTCTTCGTCGTCGTCGTCTTCGTCGTCGTCGTCTTCGTCGTCGTCGTCTTCGTCGTCATCGTCTTCGTCGTCGTCTTCTTCGTCATCGTCTTCTTCGTCGTCGTCGTCTTCGTCGTCGTCTTCTTTGTCGTCGTCTTCGTCGTCGTCTTCTTCGTCATCATCTTCTTCGTCATCGTCTTGTTCGTCGTCGCCTTATTCGTCGTCGTCTTCTTCATCGTCGTCTTCTTCGTCGTCGTCTTCTTCGTCGTCGTCATCTTCGTCGTCGTCTTCTTCGTCGTCGTCTCTTCGTCGTCGTCGTCTTCGTCTTCTTCGTCGTCGTCCTTCTTCGTCGTCGTCGTCGTCTTCGTCGTCGTCTCCTTCGTCGTCGTCGTCTTCGTCGTCGTCTTCTCATCGTCGTCTTCTTCGTCGTCGTCGTCTTCGTCGTCGTCTTCTTCGTCGTCGTCGTCTTCGTCGTTGTCGTCTTCGTCGTCGTCGTTTTCGTCGTCGTCGTCTTCGTCGTCGTCTTATTCATCATCGTCGTCTTCGTCGTCGTCGTCTTCGTCGTCGTCGTCGTCTTCGTCGTCGTCTTCTTCGTCGTCGTCGTCTTCGTCGTCGTCTTCTTCGTCGTCGTCTTCTTCGTCGTCGTCGTCTTCGTCGTCATCTTCTTCTTCGTCGTCTTCTTCATCGTCATCGTCTTCGTCGTCGTCTTCTTCGTCGTCGTCGTCGTCTTCGTCGTCGTCTTCTTCGTCGTCGTCTTTTTCGTCGTCTTCTTCTTCGTCGTCGTCGTCGTCTTCGTCGTCATCTTCTTCTTCGTCGTCGTCGTCGTCTTCGTCGTCGTCTTCGTCGTCGTCGTCTTCGTCGTCGTCTTCTTCGTCGTCGTCGTCGTCTTCGTCGTCTTCTTCTTCGTCGTCGTCTTTTTCGTCGTCTTCTTCTTCGTCGTCGTACTATCGTCTTCGTCGTCGTCTCTTCTTCATCATTGTCGTCGTCTTCGTCGTCGTCTTCGTCGTCGTCGTCTTCGTCATCGTCGTCTTCGTCGTCGTCTTCTTCGTCGTCGTCTTCTTCATCGTCTTCGTCGTCGTCTTCTTCGTCGTCGTCTTCGTCGTCGTCTTCTTCGTCGGCGCTTCTTCGTCGTCGTCTTCTCGTCGCCGTCTTCTTCGTCGTCGTCTTCTTCGTCGTCGTCGTCTTCGTCGTCATCGTCTTCGACGTCGTCTTCGTCGTCGTCGTCATCGTCGTCGTCGTCTTCGTCGTCTTCGTCGTCTTCGTCATCGTCGTCTTCGTCGTCGTCTTCTTCGTCGTCATTCGTCTTCGGCGTCGTCGTCTTCGTCATCGTCTTATTCATCGTCGTCGTCTTCGTCGTCGTCGTCTTCATCGTCGTCGTCTTCGTCGTCGTCGTCTTCATCGTCGTCTTCTTCGTCGTCGTCTTCTTCGTCGTCGTCGTCTTCGTCGTCGTCTTCTTCGTCGTCGTCTTCTTCGGTGTCGTCGTCGTCTTCGTCGTCGTCGTCTTCGTCGTCGTCGTCTTCGTCGTCGTCTTCTTCGTCGTCGTCTTCTTCGTCGTCGTCTTCTTCGTCGTCGTCGTCTTCGTCGTCGTCGTCTTCGTCGTCGTCGTCTTCGGCGACGTCGTCTTCGTCGTCGTCGTCTTCGTCGTCGTCGTCTTCGTCGTCTTCTTCGTCGTCGTCGTCTTCGTCGTCGTCGTCTTCGTCGTCGTCGTCTTCGGTCGTCGCCGTCTTCGTCGTCGTCGTCTTCATCGTCGTCGTCTTCGTCGTCGTCGTTTTCGTCGTCGTCGTCTTCGTCGTCGTCGTCTTCGTCGTCGTCGTCTTCATCGTTGTCGTCTTCGTCGTTGTCGTCTGTCGTCGTCGTCCATCGTCGTCGTCTTCGTCGTCGTCGTCTTCGTCGTCGGCTTCTTCGTCGTCGTCGTCTTCGTCGTCGTCTTCTTCGTCGTCGTCGTCTTCGTCGTCGTCATCTTCGTTGTCGTCGTCTTCGTCGTCATCGTCTTCGTCGTCGTCGTCTTCGTCGTCGTCTTCGTCGTCGTCGTCTTCGTCGTCGTCGTCTTCGTCGTCGTCTTCTTCGTCATCGTCGTCTTCGTCGTCGTCGTCTTCATCGTCGTCGTCTTCGTCGTCGTCTTCTTCGTCGTCGTCTTCTTCGTCGTCGTCGTCTTCGTTCGTCATCTTCTTCGTCGTCGTCTTCGTCGTCGTCTTCTTCGTCGGCGTCTTCTTCGTCGTCGTCTTCTTCGTCGTCGTCTTCTTTGTCGTCGTCTTCTTCGTCGTCGTCTTCGTCGTCGTCGTCTTCGTCATCGTCTTATTCATCGTCGTCGTCTTCGTCGTCGTCGTCTTCATCGTCGTCGTCTTCATCGTCGTCGTCTTCATCGTCGTCTTCTTCGTCGTCGTCTTCTTCGTCGTCGTCGTCTTCGTCATATTCGTCGTCGTCTTCTTCGGTGTCGTCGTCGTCTTCGTCGTCGTCTTCATCGTCGTCGTCTTCGTCGTCGTCGTTTTCGTCGTCGTCTTCTTCGTCGTCGTCTTTTTCGTCATCGTCTTCTTCGTCGTCGTCGTCTTCATCATCGTCGCTTCGTCGTCGTCGTCTTCGTCGTCGTCGTCTTCGTCATCGTCGTCTTCGTCGTCGTCGTCTTCGTCGTCTTCTTCGTCGTCGTCGTCTTCGGCGTCGTCGTCTTCGTCGTCGTCATCTTCGTCGTTGCCGTCTTCGTTGTCATCGTCTTCTATCGTCGTCGTCTTCGTCGTCGTCGTCTTCGTTGTCGTCGCCTTCGTCGTCATCGTCTTCGTCGTCGTCGTCGTCTTCGTCGTCGTCTTCTTCGCCGTCGTCGTCTTCGTCGTCGTCGTCTTTGTCGTCGTCTTCTTCGTCGTCGTCGTCTTCGTCGTCGTCGTCTTCGTCGTCGTCGTCTTCGTCGTCGTCTTCTTGTCGTCATCGTCTCGTCGTCGTCTTCTTTGTCGTCGTCGTCTTCGTCGTCGTCTTCTTCGTCGTCGTCGTCTTCGTCGTCGTCGTCTTCGTCGTCGTCGTCTTCGTCGTCGTCGTCTTCGTCGTCGTCGTCTTCGTCGTCGTCGTCTTCGTCGTCGTCGTCTTCGTCGTCGTCGTCTCTTCGTCATCGTCGTCTTCGTCGTCGTCGTCTTCGTCGTCGTCGTCTTCGTCGTCGTCTTCTTCGTCGTCGTCTTCTTCGTCGTCGTCGTCTTCGTCGTCATCTTCTTCGTCGTCGTCTTCGTCGTCGTCTTCTTCGTCGGCGTCTTATTCGTCGTCGTCTTCTTCGTCGTCGTCTTCTTTGTCGTCGTCTTCTTCGTCGTCGTCGTCTTCGTCGTCATCGTCTTCGTCGTCGTCGTCTTCGTCGTCGTCGTCATCGTCGTCGTCGTCTTCGTCATCTTCGTCGTCTTCGTCGTCGTCGTCTTACGTCGTCGTCATCTTCGACGTCATCGTCTTCGTCGTCGTCGTCTTCGTCATCGTCTTATTCATCGTCGTCGTCTTCGTCGTCGTCGTCTTCATCGTCGTCGTCTTCGTCGTCGTCGTCTTCATCGTCGTCTTCTTCGTCGTCGTCTTCTTCGTCGTCGTCGTCTTCATCATCTTCGTCGTCGTCTTCTTCGGTGTCGTCGTCGTCTTCGGTCGTCGTCTTCATCGTCGTCGTCTTCGTCGTCGTCGTCTTCATCGTCGTCTTCTTCGTCGTCGTCTTCTTCGTCATCGTCTTCTTCGTCGTCGTCATCTCATCATCGTCGTCTTCGTCGTCGTCGTCTTCGTCGTCGTCGTCTTCGTCATCGTCGTCTTCGTCGTCGTCGTCTTCGTCGTCTTCTTCGTCGTCGTCGTCTTCGTCGTCGTCGTCGTCATCTTCGTCGTCGCCGTCTTCGTTGTCATCGTCTTCATCGTCGTCGTCTTCGTCGTCGTCGTCTTCGTTGTCGTCGCCTTCGTCGTCATCGTCTTCGTCCGTCGTCGTCGTCTTCGTCGTCGTCTTCTTCGCCGTCGTCGTCTTCGTCGTCGTCGTCTTTGTCGTCGTCTTCTTCGTCGTCGTCGTCTTCGTCGTCGTCGTCTTCGTCGTCGTCGTCTTCGTCGTCGTCTTCTTTGTCGTCATCGTCTTCGTCGTCGTCTTCTTTGTCGTCGTCGTCTTCGTCGTCGTCTTCTTCGTCGTCGTCGTCTTCGTCGTCGTCGTCTTCGTTGTCGTCGTCTTCGTCGTCGTCGTCTTCGTCGTCGTTGTCTTCGTCGTCATCTTCTTCGTCGTCGTCTTCTTCGTCGTCGTCTTCTTCGTCGTCGTCTACTTCGTCATCGGCTTCTCGTCGTCGTCTTCTTCGTCGTCGTCGTCTTCGTCGTCGTCGTCTTCGTCGTCCTCGTCTTCGTCGTCGTCTTCTTCGTCGTCGTCGTCTTTGTCGTCGTCTTCTTCGTCGTCGTCGTCTTCGTCGTCATCTTCTTCGTCGTCGTTGTCTTCATCGTCGTCTTCTTCGTCGTCGTCGTCTTCGTCGTCGTCTTCTTCGTCGTCGTCGTCTTCGTCGTCCTCGTCTTCGTCGTCGTCTTCTTCGTCGTCGTCGTCTTCGTCGTCGTCTTCTTTGTCGTCGTCGTCTTCGTCGTCGTCTTCTTTGTCGTCGTCGTCTTCGTCGTCGTCTTCTTCGTCGTCGTCGTCTTCGTCGTCGTCGTCTTCGTCGTCGTCGTCTTCGTCGTCATCGTCTTCGTCGTCGTCGTCTTCGTCGTCATCTTCTTCGTCGTCGTCTTCTTCGTCGTCGTCTTCTTCGTCGTCGTCGTCTTCGTCGTCGTCGTCTTCGTCGTCGTCGTCTTCGTCGTCGTCTTCTTTGTCGTCATCGTCTTCGTCGTCGTCTTCTTTGTCGTCGTCGTCTTCGTCGTCGTCTTCTTCGTCGTCGTCGTCTTCGTCGTCGTCGTCTTCGTCGTCGTCGTCTTCGTCGTCGTCGTCTTCGTCGTCGTCGTCTTCGTTGTCATCGTCTTCGTCGTCGTCGTCTTCGTCGTCGTTGTCTTCGTCGTCATCTTCTTCGTCGTCGTCTTCTTCGTCGTCGTCTTCTTCGTCGTCGTCTACTTCGTCATCGGCTTCTTCGTCGTCGTCTTCTTCGTCGTCGTCGTCTTCGTCGTCGTCGTCTTCGTCGTCCTCGTCTTCGTCGTCGTCTTCTTCGTCGTCGTCGTCTTTGTCGTCGTCTTCTTCGTCGTCGTCGTCTTCGTCGTCATCTTCTTCGTCGTCGTTTGTCTTCGTCGTCGTCTTCTTCGTCGTCGTCGTCTTCGTCGTCGTCTTCTTCGTCGTCGTCGTCTTCGTCGTCCTCATCTTCGTCGTCGTCTTCTTCGTCGTCGTCGTCTTCGTCGTCGTCTTCTTTGTCGTCGTCGTCTTCGTCGTCGTCTTCTTCTTTGTCGTCGTCGTCTTCGTCGTCGTCTTCTTCGTCGTCGTCGTCTTCGTCGTCGTCGTCTTCGTCGTCGTCGTCTTCGTCGTCATCGTCTTCGTCGTCGTTGTCTTCGTCGTCATCTTCTTCGTCGTCGTCTTCTTCGTCGTCGTCTTCTTCATCGTCGTCGTCTTCGTCGTCGTCGTCTTCGTCGTCGTCGTCTTCGTCGTCGTCTTCTTTGTCGTCATCGTCTTCGTCGTCGTCTTCTTTGTCGTCGTCGTCTTCGTCGTCGTCTTCTTCGTCGTCGTCGTCTTCGTCGTCGTCGTCTTCGTCGTCGTCGTCTTCGTCGTCGTCGTCTTCGTCGTCGTTGTCTTCGTCGTCATCTTCTTCGTCGTCGTCTTCTTCGTCGTTGTCTTCTTCGTCGTCGTCTACTTTCGTCATCGGCTTCTTCGTCGTCGTCTTCTTCGTCGTCGTCGTCTTCGTCGTCGTCGTCTTCGTCGTCGTCGTCTTCGTCGTCCTCGTCTTCGTCGTCGTCTTCTTCGTCGTCGTCGTCTTTGTCGTCGTCTTCTTCGTCGTCGTCGTCTTCGTCGTCATCTTCTTCGTCGTCGTTGTCTTCGTCGTCGTCTTCTTCGTCGTCGTCTCGTCGTCGTCTTCTTCGTCGTCGTCGTCTTCGTCGTCCTCGTCTTCGTCATCGTCTTCTTCGTCGTCGTCTGTCTTCGTCGTCGTCTTCTTTGTCGTCGGTCGTCTTCGTCGTCGTCTTCTTTGTCGTCGTCGTCTTCGTCGTCGTCTTCTTCGTCGTCGTCGTCTTCGTCGTCGTCGTCTTCGTCGTCGTCGTCTTCGTCGTCATCGTCTTCGTCGTCGTTGTCTTCGTCGTCATCTTCTTCGTCGTCGTCTTCTTCGTCGTCGTCTTCTTCGTCGTCGTCTACTTCGTCGTCGGCTTCTTCGTCGTCGTCTTCTTCGTCGTCGTCGTCTTCGTCGTCGTCGTCTTCGTCGTCGTCGTCTTTGTCGTCCTCGTCTTCGTCGTCGTCTTCTTCGTCGTCGTCGTCTTCGTCGTCGTCTTCTTCGTCGTCGTCGTCTTCGTCATCATCTTCTTCGTTGTCGTCGTCTTCGTCGTCATCTTCTTCGTCGTCGTCGTCTTCGTCGTCGTCTTCTTCGTCGTCGTCGTCTTCGTCGTCCTCGTCTTCGTCGTCGTCTTCTCGTCGTCGTCGTCTTCGTCGTCGTCGTCTTCGTCGTCGTCGTATTCGTCGTCGTCGTCTTCTTCGTCGTCTTCGTCGTCGTCGTCTTCGTCGTCGTCGTCTTCGTCGTCGTCGTCTTCGTCGTCATCGTCTTCGTCGTCGTCTTCTTCGTCATCGTCTTCTTCGTCGTCGTCGTCTTCGTCGTCGTCTTCTTTGTCGTCGTCTTCGTCGTCGTCTTCTTCGTCGTCGTCTTCTTCGTCATCGTCTTGTTCGTCGTCGCCTTATTCGTCGTCGTCTTCTTCGTCGTCGTCTTCTTCGTCGTCGTCTTCTTCGTCGTCGTCATCTTCGTCGTCGTCTTCTTCGTCGTCGTCTTTTTCGTCGTCGTCGTCTTCGTCTTCGTCTTCTTCATCGTCGTCTTCTTCGTCGTCGTCGTCGTCTTCGTCGTCGTCTCCTTCGTCGTCGTCGTCTTCGTCGTCGTCTTCTTCATCGTCGTCTTCTTCGTCGTCGTCGTCTTCGTCGTCGTCTTCTTCGTCGTCGTCGTCTTCGTCGTCGTTGTCTTCGTCATCGTCGTTTTCGTCGTCGTCGTCTTCGTCGTCGTCTTATTCATCATCGTCGTCTTCGTCGTCGTCGTCTTCGTCGTCGTCGTCTTCGTCGTCGTCTTCTTCGTCGTCGTCGTCTTCGTCGTCGTCTTCTTCGTCGTCGTCTTCTTCGTCGTCGTCGTCTTCGTCGTCATCTTCTTCTTCGTCGTCTTCTTCATCGTCATCGTCTTCGTCGTCGTCTTCTTCGTCGTCGTCGTCGTCTTCGTCGTCATCTTCTTCGTCGTCGTCTTTTTCGTCGTCTTCTTCTTCGTCGTCGTCGTCGTCTTCGTCGTCATCTTCTTCTTCGTCGTCTTCGTCGTCTTCGTCGTCGTCTTCGTCTTCGTCGTCTTCGTCGTCGTCTTCTTCGTCGTCGTCGTCATCTTCGTCGTCTTCTTCTTCGTCGTCGTCTTTTTCGTCGTCTTCTTCTTCGTCGTCGTCATCGTCTTCGTCGTCGTCTTCTTCTTCGTCGTCGTCGTCGTCTTCGTCGTCGTCTTCGTCGTCGTCGTCTTCGTCATCGTCGTCTTCGTCGTCATCGTCTTCGTCGTCGTCTTCTTCGTCGTCGTGGTCTTCGTCGTCGTCGTGTTCGTCATCGTCGTCTTCGTCGTCGTCTTCTTCGTCGTCGTCTTCTTCATCGTCTTCGTCGTCGTCTTCTTCGTCGTCGTCTTCGTCGTCGTCTTCTTCGTCGGCGTCTTCTTCGTCGTCGTCTTCTTCGTCGCCGTCTTCTTCGTCGTCGTCTTCTTCGTCGTCGTCGTCTTCGTCGTCATCGTCTTCGTCGTCGTCGTCTTCGTCGTCGTCGTCATCGTCGTCGTCGTCTTCGTCGTCTTCGTCGTCTTCGTCGTCGTCGTCTTCGTCGTCGTCTTCTTCGTCATCATCGTCTTCGTCGTCGTCGTCTTCGTCATCGTCTTATTCATCGTCGTCGTCTTCGTCGTCGTCGTCTTCATCGTCGTCGTCTTCGTCGTCGTCGTCTTCATCGTCTTCTTCGTCGTCATCTTCTTCGTCGTCGTCGTCTTCGTCGTTGTCTTCGTCGTCGTCCTCTTCGTCGTCGTCGTCATCTTCGTCGTCTTCTACTTCGTCGTCGTCTTTTTCGTCGTCTTCTTCTTCGTCGTCGTCATCGTCTACGTCGTCGTCTTCTTCTTCATCGTCGTCGTCGTCTTCGTCGTCGTCTTCGTCGTCGTCGTCTTCGTCATCGTCGTCTTCGTCGTCGTCTTCTTCGTCGTCGTCGTCTTCGTCGTCGTCGTCTTCGTCGTCGTCGTCTTCATCGTCGTCTTCTTCGTCGTCGTCTTCTTCATCGTCTTCGTCGTCGTCTTCTTCGTCGGCGTCTTCTTCGTCATCGTCTTCTTCGTCGCCGTCTTCTTCGTCGTCGTCTTCTTCGTCGTCGTCGTCTTCGTCGTCATCGTCTTCGTCGTCGTCGTCTTCGTCGTCGTCGTCGTCTTCGTCGTCGTCTTCTTCGTCGTCGTCTTCGTCGTCGTCTTGTTCGTCGTCGCCTTATTCGTCGTCGTCTTCTTCGTCGTCGTCTTCTTCGTCGTCGTCTTCTTCGTCGTCGTCATCTTCGTCGTCGTCTTCTTCGTCGTCGTCTTTTTCGTCGTCGTCGTCTTCGTCTTCGTCTTCTTCATCGTCGTCTTCTTCGTCGTCGTCGTCGTCTTCGTCGTCGTCTCCTTCGTCGTCGTCGTCTTCGTCGTCGTCTTCTTCATCGTCGTCTTCTTCGTCGTCGTCGTCTTCGTCGTCGTCTTCTTCGTCGTCGTCGTCTTCGTCGTCGTTGTCTTCGTCATCGTCGTTTTCGTCGTCGTCGTCTTCGTCGTCGTCTTATTCATCATCGTCGTCTTCGTCGTCGTCGTCTTCGTCGTCGTCGTCTTCGTCGTCGTCTTCTTCGTCGTCGTCGTCTTCGTCGTCGTCTTCTTCGTCGTCGTCTTCTTCGTCGTCGTCGTCTTCGTCGCATCTTCTTCTTCGTCGTCTTCTTCATCGTCATCGTCTTCGTCGTCGTCTTCTTCGTCGTCGTCGTCGTCTTCGTCGTCATCTTCTTCGTCGTCGTCTTTTTCGTCGTCTTCTTCTTCGTCGTCGTCGTCGTCTTCGTCGTCATCTTCTTCTTCGTCGTCTTCGTCGTCTTCGTCGTCGTCTTCGTCTTCGTCGTCTTCGTCGTCGTCTTCTTCGTCGTCGTCGTCATCTTCGTCGTCTTCTTCTTCGTCGTCGTCTTTTTCGTCGTCTTCTTCTTCGTCGTCGTCATCGTCTTCGTCGTCGTCTTCTTCTTCGTCGTCGTCGTCGTCTTCGTCGTCGTCTTCGTCGTCGTCGTCTTCGTCATCGTCGTCTTCGTCGTCATCGTCTTCGTCGTCGTCTTCTTCGTCGTCGTGGTCTTCGTCGTCGTCGTGTTCGTCATCGTCGTCTTCGTCGTCGTCTTCTTCGTCGTCGTCTTCTTCATCGTCTTCGTCGTCGTCTTCTTCGTCGTCGTCTTCGTCGTCGTCTTCTTCGTCGGCGTCTTCTTCGTCGTCGTCTTCTTCGTCGCCGTCTTCTTCGTCGTCGTCTTCTTCGTCGTCGTCGTCTTCGTCGTCATCGTCTTCGTCGTCGTCGTCTTCGTCGTCGTCGTCATCGTCGTCGTCGTCTTCGTCGTCTTCGTCGTCTTCGTCGTCGTCGTCTTCGTCGTTGTCTTCTTCGTCATCATCGTCTTCGTCGTCGTCGTCTTCGTCATCGTCTTATTCATCGTCGTCGTCTTCGTCGTCGTCGTCTTCATCGTCGTCGTCTTCGTCGTCGTCGTCTTCATCGTCGTCTTCTTCGTCGTCATCTTCTTCGTCGTCGTCGTCTTCGTCGTTGTCTTCGTCGTCGTCCTCTTCGTCGTCGTCGTCATCTTCGTCGTCTTCTACTTCGTCGTCGTCTTTTTCGTCGTTCTTCTTCGTCGTCGTCATCGTCTACGTCGTCGTCTTCTTCTTCATCGTCGTCGTCGTCTTCGTCGTCGTCTTCGTCGTCGTCGTCTTCGTCATCGTCGTCTTCGTCGTCGTCTTCTTCGTCGTCGTCGTCTTCGTCGTCGTCGTCTTCGTCGTCGTCGTCTTCATCGTCGTCTTCTTCGTCGTCGTCTTCTTCATCGTCTTCGTCGTCGTCTTCTTCGTCGGCGTCTTCTTCGTCATCGTCTTCTTCGTCGCCGTCTTCTTCGTCGTCGTCTTCTTCGTCGTCGTCGTCTTCGTCGTCATCGTCTTCGTCGTCGTCGTCTTCGTCGTCGTCGTCGTCTTCGTCGTCGTCTTCTTCGTCGTCGTC
Source organism: Malacoraja senta (assembly GCA_038087875.1). Lineage (NCBI taxonomy): Eukaryota > Metazoa > Chordata > Chondrichthyes > Rajiformes > Rajidae > Malacoraja > Malacoraja senta. The sequence continues at coordinate 24,846 of JAXLNO010005971.1, forward strand.
TTCGTCGTCGTCTTCTTCGTCGGCGTCTTCTTCGTCGTCGTCTTCTTCGTCGTCGTCTTCTTCGTCGTCGTCTTCTTCGTCGTCGTCGTCTTCGTCGTCGTCGTCATCGTCGTCGTCGTCTTCGTCGTCTTCGTCGTCTTCGTCGTCGTCGTCTTCGTCGTCGTCTTCTTCGTCGTCGTCGTCTTCATCGTCGTCGTCTTCGTCATCGTCTTATTCATCGTCGTCGTCTTCGTCGTCGTCGTCTTCATCATCGTCGTCTTCGTCGTCGTCGTCTTCATCGTCGCCTTCTTCGTCGTCGTCTTCTTCGTCGTAGTCGTCTTCGTCATCTTCGTCGTCGTCTTCTTCGGTGTCGTCGTCTTCGTCGTCGTCTTCTTCGTCGTCGTCGTCTTCGTCTTCGTCTTCTTCATCGTCGTCTTCTTCGTCGTCGTCGTCGTCTTCGTCGTCGTCTCCTTCGTCGTCGTCGTCTTCGTCGTCGTCTTCTTCATCGTCGTCTTCTTCGTCGTCGTCGTCTTCGTCGTCGTCTTCTTCGTCGTCGTCGTCTTCGTCGTCGTTGTCTTCGTCATCGTCGTTTTCGTCGTCGTCGTCTTCGTCGTCGTCTTATTCATCATCGTCGTCTTCGTCGTCGTCGTCTTCGTCGTCGTCGTCTTCGTCGTCGTCTTCTTCGTCGTCGTCGTCTTCGTCGTCGTCTTCTTCGTCGTCGTCTTCTTCGTCGTCGTCGTCTTCGTCGTCATCTTCTTCTTCGTCGTCTTCTTCATCGTCATCGTCTTCGTCGTCGTCTTCTTCGTCGTCGTCGTCGTCTTCGTCGTCGTCTTCTTCGTCGTCGTCTTTTTCGTCGTCTTCTTCTTCGTCGTCGTCGTCGTCTTCGTCGTCATCTTCTTCTTCATCGTCTTCGTCGTCTTCGTCGTCGTCTTCGTCTTCGTCGTCTTCGTCGTCGTCTTCTTCGTCGTCGTCGTCATCTTCGTCGTCTTCTTCTTCGTCGTCGTCTTTTTCGTCGTCTTCTTCTTCGTCGTCGTCATCGTCTTCGTCGTCGTCTTCTTCTTCGTCGTCGTCGTCGTCTTCGTCGTCGTCTTCGTCGTCGTCGTCTTCGTCATCGTCGTCTTCGTCGTCATCGTCTTCGTCGTCGTCTTCTTCGTCGTCGTGGTCTTCGTCGTCGTCGTGTTCGTCATCGTCGTCTTCGTCGTCGTCTTCTTCGTCGTCGTCTTCTTCATCGTCTTCGTCGTCGTCTTCTTCGTCGTCGTCTTCGTCGTCGTCTTCTTCGTCGGCGTCTTCTTCGTCGTCGTCTTCTTCGTCGCCGTCTTCTTCGTCGTCGTCTTCTTCGTCGTCGTCGTCTTCGTCGTCATCGTCTTCGTCGTCGTCGTCTTCGTCGTCGTCGTCATCGTCGTCGTCGTCTTCGTCGTCTTCGTCGTCTTCGTCGTCGTCGTCTTCGTCGTCGTCTTCTTCGTCATCATCGTCTTCATCGTCATCATCGTCTTCGTCGTCGTCGTCTTCGTCATCGTCTTATTCATCGTCGTCGTCTTCGTCGTCGTCGTCTTCATCGTCGTCGTCTTCGTCGTCGTCGTCTTCATCGTCGTCTTCTTCGTCGTCGTCTTCTTCGTCGTCGTCGTCTTCGTCGTTGTCTTCGTCGTCGTCCTCTTCGTCGTCGTCGTCATCTTCGTCGTCTTCTACTTCGTCGTCGTCTTTTTCGTCGTCTTCTTCTTCGTCGTCGTCATCGTCTACGTCGTCGTCTTCTTCTTCATCGTCGTCGTCGTCTTCGTCGTCGTCTTCGTCGTCGTCGTCTTCGTCATCGTCGTCTTCGTCGTCGTCTTCTTCGTCGTCGTCGTCTTCGTCGTCGTCGTCTTCGTCGTCATCGTCTTCATCGTCGTCTTCTTCGTCGTCGTCTTCTTCATCGTCTTCGTCGTCGTCTTCTTCGTCGGCGTCTTCTTCGTCATCGTCTTCTTCGTCGCCGTCTTCTTCGTCGTCGTCTTCTTCGTCGTCGTCGTCTTCGTCGTCATCGTCTTCGTCGTCGTCGTCTTCGTCGTCGTCGTCATCGTCGTCGTCGTCTTCGTCGTCTTCGTCGTCTTCGTCGTCGTCGTCTTCGTCGTCGTCTTCTTCGTCGTCATCGTCTTCGTCGTCGTCGTCTTCGTCATCGTCTTATTCATCGTCGTCGTCTTCGTCGTCGTCGTCTTCATCGTCGTCGTCTTCTTCGTCGTCGTCTTCTTCGTCGTCGTCGTCTTCGTCATCGTCTTCTTCGTCGTCGTCTTCTTCGGTGTCGTCGTCGTCTTCGTCGTCGTCTTCGTTGTCGTCGTCTTCATCGTCGTCGTCTTCGTCGTCGTCTTCTTCGTCATCGTCTTCTTCGTCGTCGTCTTCTTCGTCGTCGTCGTCTTCGTCGTCGTCGTCTTCGTCGTCGTCGTCTTCGTCGACGTCGTCTTCGTCGTCGTCGTCTTCGTCGTCGTCGTCTTCGTCGTCTTCTTCGTCGTCGTCGTCTTCGTCGTCGTCGTCTTCGTCGTCGTCGTCTTCGTCGTCGCCGTCTTCGTTGTCGTCGTCTTCGTCGTCGTCGTCTTCGTCGTCGTCGTCTTCGTCGTCGTCGTCTTCGTCGTCGTCGTCTTCGTCGTCGTCGTCTTCGTCGTCGTCGTCTTCATCGTTGTCGTCTTCGTCGTCGTCGTCCGTCGTCGTCGTCTTCGTCGTCGTCGTCTTCGTCGTCGTCTTCTTCGTCGTCGTCGTCTTCGTCGTCGTCTTCTTCGTCGTCGTCGTCTTCGTCGTCGTCATCTTCGTCGTCGTCGTCTTCGTCGTCATCGTCTTCGTCGTCGTCGTCTTCGTCGTCGTCTTCGTCGTCGTCGTCTTCGTCGTCGTCGTCTTCGTCGTTGTCTTCTTCGTCATCGTCGTCTTCGTCGTCGTCGTCTTCGTCGTCGTCATCTTCGTCGTCGTCTTCTTCGTCGTTGTCTTCTTCGTCGTCGTCGTCTTCGTCGTCGTCTTCTTCGTCGTCGTCTTCGTCGTCGTCTTCTTCGTCGGCGTCTTCTTCGTCGTCGTCTTCTTCGTCGTCGTCTTCTTCGTCGTCGTCTTCTTCGTCGTCGTCGTCTTCGTCGTCATCGTCTTCGTCGTCGTCGTCTTCGTCGTCGTCGTCATCGTCGTCGTCGTCTTCGTCGTCTTCGTCGTCTTCGTCGTCGTCGTCTTCGTCGTCGTCTTCTTCGTCGTCGTCGTCTTCATCGTCGTCGTCTTCGTCATCGTCTTATTCATCGTCGTCGTCTTCGTCGTCGTCGTCTTCATCATCGTCGTCTTCGTCGTCGTCGTCTTCATCGTCGCCTTCTTCGTCGTCGTCTTCTTCGTCGTAGTCGTCTTCGTCATCTTCGTCGTCGTCTTCTTCGGTGTCGTCGTCGTCTTCGTCGTCGTCTTCATCGTCGTCGTCTTCGTCGTCGTCGTCTTCGTCGTCGTCTTCTTCGTCGTCGTCTTCTTCGTCTTCGTCTTCTTCGTCGTCGTCGTCTTCGTCGTCGTCGTCTTCGTCGTCGTCGTCTTCGTCGTCGTCGTCTTCGTCGTCGTCGTCTTCGTCGTCGTCGTCTTCGTCGTCTTCTTCGTCGTCGTCGTCTTCGTCGTCGTCGTCTTCGTCGTCGTCGTCTTCGTCGTCGCCGTCTTCGTTGTCGTCGTCTTCATCGTCGTCGTCTTCGTCGTCGTCGTCTTCGTTGTCGTCGCCTTCGTCGTCGTCGTCTTCGTCGTCGTCGTCTTCGTCGTCGTCGTCTTCGTCGTCGTCGTCTTCGTCGTCGTCGTCCGTCGTCGTCGTCTTCGTCGTCGTCGTCTTCGTCGTCGTTTTCTTCGTCGTCGTCGTCTTCGTCGTCGTCTTCTTCATCGTCGTCGTCTTCGTCGTCGTCGTCTTCGTCGTCGTCGTCTTCGTCGTCGTCGTCTTTGTCGTCGTCTTCTTCGTCGTCGTCTTCTTCGTCGTCGTCTTCTTCGTCGTCGTCTTCTTCGTCGTCGTCTTCTTCGTCGTCATCTTCGTCGTCGTCTTCTTCGTCATCGTCTTCGTCGTCGTCGTCTTCGTCATCGTCTTCTTCGTCGTCGTCGTCTTCGTCATCGTCGTCTTCGTCGTCTTCGTCTTCGTCGTCGTCTTCTTCGTCGTCGTCGTCATCGTCGTCGTCTTCTTCGTCGTCGTCGTCTTCGTCGTCGTCTTCTTCGTCGTCGTCGTCTTCGTCGTCGTCTTCTTCGTCGTCGTCGTCTTCGTCGTCGTCTTCTTCGTCGTCGTCGTCTTCGTCGTCGTCGTCTTCGTCGTCGTCTTCTTCGTCGTCGTCGTCTTCGTCGTCGTCGTCTTCGTCGTCGTCGTATTCGTCGTCGTCGTCTTCTTCGTCGTCTTCGTCGTCGTCGTCTTCGTCGTCGTCGTCTTCGTCGTCATCGTCTTCGTCGTCGTCTTCTTCGTCATCGTCTTCTTCGTCGTCGTCGTCTTCATCGTCGTCTTCTTCGTCGTCGTCTTCGTCATCGTCTTCTTCGTCATCGTCTTCTTCGTCATCGTCTTGTTCGTCGTCGCCTTATTCGTCGTCGTCTTCTTCGTCGTCGTCTTCTTTGTCGTCATCTTCTTCGTCGTCATCTTCTTCGTCGTCGTTTTCTTCGTCGTCGTCGTCTTCGTCGTCGTCTTCTTCGTCGTCGTCTTCTTCGTCGTCGTCGTCTTCGTCGTCATCTTCTTCTTCGTCGTCTTCTTCATCGTCGTCGTCTTCGTTGTCGTCTTCTTCATCGTCGTCGTCGTCTTCGTCGTCGTCTTCTTCTTCGTCGTCGTTGTCGTCTTCGTCGTCGTCTTCGTCGTCGTCGTCTTCGTCGTCGTCTTCTTCGTCGTCGTCGTCGTCTTCGTCGTCTTCTTCTTCGTCGTCGTCTTTTTCGTCGTCTTCTTCTTCGTCGTCGTCGTCGTCTTCGTCGTCGTCTTCTTCTTCGTCGTCGTCATCGTCTTCGTCGTCGTCTTCGTCGTCGTCGTCTTCGTCGTCATCGTCTTCGTCGTCGTCTTCTTCGTCGTCGTCGTCTTCGTCGTCGTCGTCTTCGTCGTCGTCGTCTTCGTCATCGTCTTCTTCGTCGTCGTCTTCTTCGTCATCGTCATCTTCGTCGTTGTCTTCTTCGTCGTCGTCTTCGTCGTCGTCTTCTTCGTCGGCGTCTTCTTCGTCGTCGTCTTCTTCGTCGTCGTCTTCTTCGTCGTCGTCTTCTTCGTCGTCGTCGTTTTCGTCGTCGTCGTCTTTGTCGTGGTCGTCTTCGTCGTCGTCGTCATCGTCGTCGTCGTCTTCGTCGTCTTCGTCGTCTTCGTCGTCGTCGTCTTCGTCGTCGTCTTCTTCGTCGTCATCGTCTTCGTCGTCGTCGTCTTCGTCATCGTCTTATTCATCGTCGTCGTCTTCGTCGTCGTCGTCTTCGTCGTCGTCATCTTCGTCGTCGTCGTCTTCATCGTCGTCTTCTTCGTCGTCGTCTTCTTCGTCGTCGTCGTCTTCGTCATCGTCTTCTTCGTCGTCGTCTTCTTCGGTGTCGTCATCGTCTTCGTCGTCGTCTTCGTCGTCGTCGTCTTCGTCGTCATCGTCTTCGTCGTCGTCTTCTTCGTCGTCGTCTTCTTCGTCGTCGTCTTCTTCGTCGTCGTCATCTTCGTCGTCGTCGTCTTCGTCGTCGTCGTCTTCGTCGTCGTCGTCTTCGTCGTCGTCGTCTTCGTCGTCGTCGTCTTCGTCGTCATCGTCTTCGTCGTCGTCTTCTTCGTCATCGTCTTCTTCATCATCGTCGTCTTCGTCGTCGTCTTCTTCGTCGTCATCTTCGTCGTCGTCTTCTTCGTCGTCGTCTTCTTCGTCATCGTCTTGTTCGTCGTCGCCTTATTCGTCGTCGTCTTCTTCATCGTCGTCTTCTTCGTCGTCGTCTTCTTCGTCGTCGTCATCTTCGTCGTCGTCTTATTCGTCGTCGTCTTCTTCGTCGTCGTCGTCTTCGTCTTCGTCTTCTTCGTCGTCGTCTTCTTCGTCGTCGTCGTCGTCTTCGTCGTCGCCTCCTTCATCGTTGTCGTCTTCGTCGTCGTCGTCTTCGTCGGCGTCGTCTTCGTCGTCGTCTTCGTTGTCGTCGTCGTCTTCATCGTCTTCGTCATCGTCGTCTTCGTCGTCGTCATCTTCGTCGTCGTTGTCTTCGTCGTCGTCGTCTTTGTCGTCGCCTTCTTCGTCGTCGTCTTCTTCATCGTTGTCTTCTTCGTCGTCGTCTTCTTCGTCGTCGTCTTCTTCGTCGTCGTCTTCGTCGTCGTCTTCTTCGTCGTCATCGTCTTCGTCGTCATCGTCTTCGTCGTCGTCGTCTTCGTCGTCGTCTTCTTCGTCGTCATCGTCTTCGTCGTCGTCGTCTTCGTCATCGTCTTATTCATCGTCGTCGTCTTCGTCGTCGTCGTCTTCGTCGTCGTCATCTTCGTCGTCGTCGTCTTCATCGTCGTCTTCTTCGTCGTCGTCTTCTTCGTCGTCGTCGTCTTCGTCATCGTCTTCTTCGTCGTCGTCTTCTTCGGTGTCGTCATCGTCTTCGTCGTCGTCTTCGTCGTCGTCGTCTTCGTCGTCATCGTCTTCGTCGTCATCTTCTTCGTCGTCGTCTTCTTCGTCGTCGTCTTCTTCGTCGTCGTCATCTTCGTCGTCGTCGTCTTCGTCGTCGTCGTCTTCGTCGTCGTCGTCTTCGTCGTCGTCGTCTTCGTCGTCGTCGTCTTCGTCGTCATCGTCTTCGTCGTCGTCTTCTTCGTCATCGTCTTCTTCATCATCGTCGTCTTCGTCGTCGTCTTCTTCGTCGTCATCTTCGTCGTCGTCTTCTTCGTCGTCGTCTTCTTCGTCATCGTCTTGTTCGTCGTCGCCTTATTCGTCGTCGTCTTCTTCATCGTCGTCTTCTTCGTCGTCGTCTTCTTCGTCGTCGTCATCTTCGTCGTCGTCTTATTCGTCGTCGTCTTCTTCGTCGTCGTCGTCTTCGTCTTCGTCTTCTTCGTCGTCGTCTTCTTCGTCGTCGTCGTCGTCTTCGTCGTCGCCTCCTTCATCGTTGTCGTCTTCGTCGTCGTCGTCTTCGTCGGCGTCGTCTTCGTCGTCGTCGTCTTCGTTGTCGTCGTCGTCTTCGTCGTCTTCGTCATCGTCGTCTTCGTCGTCGTCATCTTCGTCGTCGTTGTCTTCGTCGTCGTCGTCTTTGTCGTCGTCTTCTTCGTCGTCGTCTTCTTCATCGTTGTCTTCTTCGTCGTCGTCTTCTTCGTCGTCGTCTTCTTCGTCGTCGTCTTCGTCGTCGTCTTCTTCGTCGTCATCGTCTTCGTCGTCATCGTCTTCGTCGTCGTCTTCTTCGTCGTCGTCATCTTCGTCGTCGTCGTCTTTGTTGTCGTCTTCTTCGTCGTCATCGTCTTCGTCGTCGTCGTCTTCGTCGTCGTCTTCTTCGTCGTCGTCGTCTTCGTCGTCGTCTTCTTCGTCGTCGTCGTCTTCGTCGTCGTCTTCTTCGTCATCGTCATCTTCGTCGTCATCGTCTTCGTCGTCGTAGTCTTCGTCGTCGTCGTCTTCGTCGTCGTCTTCTTCGTCGTCGTCTTCTTCGTCGTCGTCTTCTTCGTCGTCGTCTACTTCGTCGTCGGCTTCTTCGTCGTCGTCTTCTTCGTCGTCGTCGTCTTCATCGTCGTCGTCTTCGTCGTCGTCGTCTTCGCCGTCCTCGTCTTCGTCGTCGTCTTCTTCGTCGTCGTCGTCATCGTCGTCGTCTTCTTCGTCGTCGTCGTCTTCGTCGTCATCTTCTTCGTCGTCGTCGTCTTCGTCGTCGTCTTCTTCGTCGTCGTCGTCTTCGTCGTCGTCTTCTTCGTCGTCGTCGTCTTCGTCGTCGTCGTCTTCGTCGTCGTCTTCTTCGTCGTCGTCGTCTTCGTCGTCGTCGTCTTCGTCGTCGTCGTATTCGTCGTCGTCGTCTTCTTCGTCGTCTTCGTCGTCGTCGTCTTCGTCGTCGTCATCTTCGTCGTCATCATCTTCGTCGTCGTCTTCTTCGTCATCGTCTTCTTCGTCGTCGTCGTCTTCGTCGTCGTCTTCTTCGACGTCGTCTTCGTCATCGTCTTCTTCGTCATCGTCTTCTTCATCATCGTCTTGTTCGTCGTCGCCTTATTCGTCATCGTCTTCTTCGTCGTCGTCTTCTTTGTCGTCGTCTTCTTCGTCGTCGTCATCTTCGTCGTCGTCTTCTTCGTCGTCATCTTCTCGTCGTCGTCGTCGTCGTCTTCGTCTTCGTCTTCTTCGTCATCGTCTTCTTCGTCGTCGTCGTCGTCTTCGTCATCGTCTCCTTCGTCGTCGTCGTCTTCGTCGTCGTCTTCTTCGTCGTCGTCTTCTTCGTCGTCGTCGTCTTCGTCGTCGTCTTTTTCGTCGTCGTCGTCGTCGTCTTCGTCGTCGTCGTTTTCGTCGTCGTCGTCTTCGTCGTCGTCTTATTGATCATCGTCGTCTTCGTCGTCGTCGTCTTCGTCGTCGTTGTCTTCGTCGTCGTCTTCTTCGTCGTCGTCGTCTTCGTCGTCGTCGTGTTCGTCGTCGTCGTCTTCGTCGTCGTCGTCTTCCTCGTCGTCGTCTTCGTCGTCGTCTTCTTCGTCGTCGTCTTCTTCGTCGTCGTCTTCTTCGTCGTCGTCGTCTTCGTCGTCATCTTCTTCTTCGTCGTCTTCTTCATCGTCGTCGTCTTCGTCGTCGTCTTCTTCGTCGTCGTCGTCGTCTTCGTCGTCGTCTTCTTCGTCATCGTCTTTTTCGTCGTCTTCTTCTTCGTCGTCGTCTTCGTCGTCGTCTTCGTCGTCGTCGTCTTCGTCGTCGTCTTCTTCGTCGTCGTCGTCGTCTTCGTCGTCTTCTTCTTCGTCGTCGTCTTTTCGTCGTCTTCTTCTTCGTCGTCGTCGTCGTCTTCGTCGTCGTCTTCTTCTTCGTCCTCGTCGTCGTCTTCGTCGTCGTCTTTGTCGTCGTCGTCTTCGTCGTCATCGTCTTCGTCGTCGTCTTCTTCGTCGTCGTCATCTTCGTCGTCGTCGTCTTCGTCGTCGTCGTCTTCGTCATCGTCTTCTTCGTCGTCGTCTTCTTCGTCGTCGTCGTCTTTGTCGTCATCTCTTCGTCGTCGTCTTCGTCGTCGTCTTCTTCGTCGGCGTCTTCTTCGTCGTCGTCTTCTTCGTCGTCGTCTTCTTCGTCGTCGTCTTCTTCGTCGTCGTCGTTTTCGTCGTCGTCGTCTTCGTCGTGGTCGTCTTCGTCGTCGTCGTCATCGTCGTCGTCGTCTTCGTCGTCTTCGTCGTCTTCGTCGTCGTCGTCTTCGTCGTCGTCGTCTTCGTCGTCGTCATCTTCGTCGTCGTCGTCTTCATCGTCGTCTTCTTCGTCATCGTCTTCTTCGTCGTCGTCGTCTTCGTCATCGTCTTCTTCGTCGTCGTCTTCTTCGGTGTCGTCGTTGTCTTCGTCGTCGTCTTCGTCGTCGTCGTCTTCGTCGTCATCGTCTTCGTCGTCGTCTTCATCGTCGTCGTCGTCGTCTTCTTCGTCGTCGTCTTCTTCGTCGTCGTCGTCTTCGTCGTCGTCGTCTTCGTCGTCGTCGTCTTCGTCGTCGTCGTCTTCGTCGTCGTCGTCTTCGTCGTCGTCATCTTCGTCGTCGTCGTCTTCATCGTCATCATCTTCGTCGTCGTCTTCTTCGTCGTCGTCTTCCTTCGTCGTCGTCGTCTTCGTCGTCGTCTTCTTCGTCGTCGTCTTCGTCATCGTTTTCTTCGTCGTCGTCTTCTTCGTCATCGTCTTGTTCGTCGTCGCCTTATTCGTCGTCGTCTTCTTCGTCGTCGTCTTCTTCGTCGTCGTCTTCTTCGTCGTCGTCATCTTCGTCGTCGTCTTCTTCGTCGTCGTCTTCTTCGTCGTCGTCGTCTTCGTCTTCGTCTTCTTCGTCGTCGTCTTCTTCGTCGTCGTCGTCGTCTTCGTCGTCGTCTCCTTCGTCGTCGTCGTCGTCGTCGTCTTCTTCGTCGTCGTCTTCTTCGTCGTCGTCGTCTTCGTCGTCGTCTTCTTCGTCGTCGTCGTCTTCGTCGTCGTCTTCTTCGTCGTCGTCGTCTTCGTCGTCGTCGTCTTCGTCGTCGTCATCTTCGTCGTCGTCGTCTTCCTCGTCCTCGTCTTCGTCGTCGTCTTCTTCATCGTCGTCTTCTTCGCCGTCGTCGTCTTCGTCGTCGTCTTCTTCGTCGTCGTTTTCTTCGTCGTCGTCGTCTTCGTCGTCGTCTTCTTCGTCGTCTTCTTCGTCGTCGTCGTCTTCGTCGTCATCTTCTTCTTCATCGTCTTCTTCATCGTCGTCGTCTTCGTCGTCGTCTTCTTCGTCGTCGTCGTCGTCTTCGTCGTCGTCTTCTTCGTCGTCGTCTTTTTCGTCGTCTTCTTCTTCGTCGTCGTTGTCGTCTTCGTCGTTGTCTTCTTCTTCGTCGTCGTCGTCATCTTCGTCATCGTCTTCGTCGTCGTCGTCTTCGTCGTCGTCTTCTTCGTCGTCGTCGTCATCTTCGTCGTCTTCTTCTTCATCGTCGTCTTTTCGTCGTCTTCTTCTTCGTCGTCGTCATCGTCTTCGTCGTCGTCTTCTTCTTCGTCGTCGTCGTCGTCTTCGTCGTCGTCTTCGTCGTCGTCATCTTCGTCGTCGTCGTCTTCATCGTCGTCTTCTTCGTCATCGTCTTCTTCGTCGTCGTCGTCTTCGTCATCGTCTTCTTCGTCGTCGTCTTCTTCGGTGTCGTCGTTGTCTTCGTCGTCGTCTTCGTCGTCGTCGTCTTCGTCGTCATCGTCTTCGTCGTCGTCTTCATCGTCGTCGTCGTCGTCTTCTTCGTCGTCGTCTTCTTCGTCGTCGTCGTCTTCGTCGTCGTCGTCTTCGTCGTCGTCGTCTTCGTCGTCGTCGTCTTCGTCGTCGTCGTCTTCGTCGTCGTCATCTTCGTCGTCGTCGTCTTCATCGTCATCATCTTCGTCGTCGTCTTCTTCGTCGTCGTCTTCTTCGTCGTCGTCGTCTTCGTCGTCGTCTTCTTCGTCGTCGTCTTCGTCATCGTTTTCTTCGTCGTCGTCTTCTTCGTCATCGTCTTGTTCGTCGTCGCCTTATTCGTCGTCGTCTTCTTCGTCGTCGTCTTCTTCGTCGTCGTCTTCTTCGTCGTCGTCATCTTCGTCGTCGTCTTCTTCGTCGTCGTCTTCTTCGTCGTCGTCGTCTTCGTCTTCGTCTTCTTCGTCGTCGTCTTCTTCGTCGTCGTCGTCGTCTTCGTCGTCGTCTCCTTCGTCGTCGTCGTCTTCGTCGTCGTCTTCTTCGTCGTCGTCTTCTTCGTCGTCGTCGTCTTCGTCGTCGTCTTCTTCGTCGTCGTCGTCTTCGTCGTCGTCTTCTTCGTCGTCGTCGTCTTCGTCGTCGTCGTCTTCGTCGTCGTCATCTTCGTCGTCGTCGTCTTCCTCGTCCTCGTCTTCGTCGTCGTCTTCTTCATCGTCGTCTTCTTCGCCGTCGTCGTCTTCGTCGTCGTCTTCTTCGTCGTCGTTTTCTTCGTCGTCGTCGTCTTCGTCGTCGTCTTCTTCGTCGTCTTCTTCGTCGTCGTCGTCTTCGTCGTCATCTTCTTCTTCATCGTCTTCTTCATCGTCGTCGTCTTCGTCGTCGTCTTCTTCGTCGTCGTCGTCGTCTTCGTCGTCGTCTTCTTCGTCGTCGTCTTTTTCGTCGTCTTCTTCTTCGTCGTCGTTGTCGTCTTCGTCGTTGTCTTCTTCTTCGTCGTCGTCGTCATCTTCGTCATCGTCTTCGTCGTCGTCGTCTTCGTCGTCGTCTTCTTCGTCGTCGTCGTCATCTTCGTCGTCTTCTTCTTCATCGTCGTCTTTTTCGTCGTCTTCTTCTTCGTCGTCGTCATCGTCTTCGTCGTCGTCTTCTTCTTCGTCGTCGTCGTCGTCTTCGTCGTCGTCTTCGTCGTCGTCGTCTTCATCGTCGTCGTCTTCGTCGTCGTCGTCTTCGTCGTCGTCGTCTTCGTCGTCGTCTTCTTCGTCGTCGTCTTCTTCGTCGTCGTCGTCTTCGTCGTCGTCTTCTTCGTCGTCGTCTTCGTCGTCGTCTTCTTCGTCGGCGTCTTCTTCGTCGTCGTCTTCTTCGTCGTCGTCTTCTTCGTCGTCGTCTTCTTCGTCGTCATCGTCGTCGTCGTCTTCGTCGTCTTCGTCGTCTTCGTCGTCGTCGTCTTCGTCGTCGTCTTCTTCGTCGTCATCGTCTTCGTCGTCGTCGTCTTCGTCATCGTCTTATTCATCGTCGTCGTCTTCGTCGTCGTCGTCTTCATCGTCGTCGTCTTCATCGTCGTCGTCTTCATCGTCGTCTTCTTCGTCGTCGTCTTCTTCGTCGTCGTCGTCTTCGTCATCGTCTTCTTCGTCGTCGTCTTCTTCGGTGTCGTCGTCGTCTTCGTCGTCGTCTTCGTCGTCGTCGTCTTCGTCGTCGTCGTCTTCGTCGTCGTCTTCTTCGTCGTCGTCTTCTTCGTCGTCGTCTTCTTCGTCGTCGTCGTCTTCGTCGTCGTCGTCTTCGTCGTCGTCGTCTTCGTCGTCGTCGTCTTCGTCGTCGTCGTCTTCGTCGTCGTAGTCTTCGTCGTCTTCTTCGTCGTCGTCGTCTTCGTCATCGTCGTCTTCGTCGTCGTCGTCTTCGTCATCGCCGTCTTCGTCGTCGTCGTCTTCGTCGTCGTCGTCTTCGTCGTCGTCGTCTTCGTCATCGTCGTCTTCGTCGTCGTCGTCTTCGTCGTCGTCGTCTTCGTCGTCGTCGTCTTCGTCGTCGTCTTCTTCGTCGTCCTCGTCTTCGTCGTCGTCTTCTTCGTCGTCGTCGTCTTCGTCGTCGTCTTCTTCGTCGTCGTCGTCTTCGTCGTCGTCGTCTTCGTCGTCGTCGTCTTCGTCGTCGTCGTCTTCGTCGTCGTCGTCTTCGTCGTCGTCTTCTTCGTCGTCGTCTTCTTCGTCGTCGTCTTCTTCGTCGTCGTCTACTTCGTCGTCGGCTTCTTCGTCGTCGTCTTCTTCGTCGTCGTCATCTTCGTCGTCGTCGTCTTCGTCGTCGTCGTCTTCGTCGTCGTCGTCATCGTCGTCGTCTTCTTCGTCGTCGTCGTCTTCGTCGTCATCTTCTTCGTCGTCGTCGTCTTCGTCGTCGTCGTCTTCGTCGTCGTCGTCTTCTTCGTCGTCTTCGTCGTCGTCGTCTTCGTCGTCGTCGTCTTCATCGTCATCGTCTTCGTCGTCGTCTTCTTCGTCATCGTCTTCTTCGTCGTCGTCGTCTTCGTCGTCGTCTTCTTCGTCGTCGTCTTCGTCATCGTCTTCTTCGTCATCGTCTTCTTCGTCATCGTCTTGTTCGTTGTCGCCTTATTCGTCGTCGTCTTCTTCGTCGTCGTCTTCTTTGTCGTCGTCTTCTTTGTCGTCGTTATCTTGGTCGTCGTCTTCTTCGTCGTCGTCTTCTTCGTCGTCGTCGTCTTCGTCTTCGTCTTCTTCGTCATCGTCTTCTTCGTCGTCGTCGTCGTCTTCGTCGTCGTCTCCTTCGTCGTCGTCGTCTTCGTCGTCGTCTTCTTCGTCGTCGTCGTCGTCTTCGTCGTCGTCTTCTTCGTCGTCGTCATCTTCGTCGTCGTCGTCTTCGTCGTCGTCGTTTTCGTCGTCGTCGTCTTCGCCGTCGTCTTATTCATCATCGTCGACATCGTCGTCGTCGTCTTCGTCGTCGTCGTCTTCGTCGTCGTCTTCTTCGTCGTCATTTTCTTCGTCGTCGTTGTCTTCGTCGTCGTCTTCTTGGTCGTCGTCTTCTTCGTCGTCGTCGTCTTCGTCGTCATCTTCTTCTTCGTCGTCTTCTTCATCGTCGTCGTCTTCGTCGTCGTCTTCTTCGTCGTCGTCGTCGTCTTCGTCGTCGTCTTCTTCGTCGTCGTCTTTTTCGTCGTCTTCTTCTTCGTCGTCGTCGTCGTCTTCGTCGTCATCTTCTTCTTCGTCGTCGTCGTCTTCGTCGTCGTCTTCGTCGTCGTCGTCTTCATCGTCGTCTTCTTCGTCGTCGTCGTCGTCTTCGTCGTCTTCTTCTTCGTCGTCGTCTTTTTCATCGTCTTCTTCTTCGTCGTCGTCGTCGTCTTCGTCATCGTCTTCTTCTTCGTCGTCGTCGTCGTCTTCGTCGTCGTCTTCGGCGTCGTCTTCTTCGTCGTCGTCGTCTTCGTCTTCGTCTTCTTCGTCATCGTCTTCTTCGTCGTCGTCGTCTTCGTCGTCGTCTCCTTCGTCGTCGTCGTCTTCGTCGTCGTCTTCTTTGTCGTCGTCTTCGTCGTCGTCGTCGTCTTCGTCGTCGTCTTCTTCGTCGTCGTCGTCTTCGTCGTCGTCGTCTTCGTCGTCGTCTTATTCATCATCGTCGTCTTCGTCGTCGTCGTCTTCGTCGTCGTCGTCTTCGTCGTCGTCTTCTTCGTCGTCGTTTTCTTCGTCGTCGTCGTCTTCGTCGTCGTCTTCTTCGTCGTCGTCTTCTTCGTCGTCGTCATCTTCATCGTCATCTTCTTCTTCGTCGTCTTCTTCATCGTCGTCGTCTTCGTCGTCGTCTTCTTCGTCGTCGTCGTCGTCTTCGTCGTCGTCTTCTTCGTCGTCGTCTTTTTCGTCGTCTTCTTCTTCGTCGTCGTCGTCGTCTTCGTCGTCGTCTTCTTCTTCGTCGTCGTCGTCTTCATCGTCGTCTTCGTCGTCGTCGTCTTCGTCGTCGTCTTCTTCGTCGTCGTCGTCGTCTTCGTCGTCTTCTTCTTCGTCGTCGTCTTTTTCGTCGTCTTCTTCTTCGTCGTCGTCGTCGTCTTCGTCGTCGTCTTCTTCTTCGTCGTCGTCGTCGTCTTCGTCGTCGTCTTCGTCGTCGTCGTCTTCATCGTCGTCGTCTTCGTCATCGTCTTCTTCGTCGTCGTCTCCTTCATCGTCATCGTCTTCGTCGTCGTCTTCTTCGTCATCGTCTTCTTCGTCGTCGTCGTCTTCGTCGTCGTCTTCTTCGTCGTCGTCTTCGTCATCGTCTTCTTCGTCATCGTCTTCTTCGTCATCGTCTTGTTCGTTGTCGCCTTATTCATCGTCGTCTTCTTCGTCGTCGTCTTCTTTGTCGTCGTCTTCTTTGTCGTCGTTATCTTGGTCGTCGTCTTCTTCGTCGTCGTCTTCTTCGTCGTCGTCGTCTTCGTCTTCGTCTTCTTCGTCATCGTCTTCTTCGTCGTCGTCGTCGTCTTCATCGTCGTCTCCTTCGTCGTCGTCGTCTTCGTCGTCGTCTTCTTCGTCGTCGTCGTCGTCGTCGTCTTCGTCGTCGTCTTCTTCGTCGTCGTCGTCTTCGTCGTCGTCGTCTTCGTCGTCGTCGTTTTCGTCGTCGTCGTCTTCGCCGTCGTCTTATTCATCATCGTCGACATCGTCGTCGTCGTCTTCGTCGTCGTCGTCTTCGTCGTCGTCTTCTTCGTCGTCATTTTCTTCGTCGTCGTTGTCTTCGTCGTCGTCTTCTTCGTCGTCGTCTTCTTCGTCGTCGTCGTCTTCGTTGTCATCGTCTTCGTCGTCATCTTCTTCTTCGTCGTCTTCTTCATCGTCGTCGTCTTCGTCGTCGTCTTCTTCGTCGTCGTCGTCGTCTTCGTCGTCGTCTTCTTCGTCGTCGTCTTTTTCGTCGTCTTCTTCTTCGTCGTCGTCGTCGTCTTCGTCGTCATCTTCTTCTTCGTCGTCGTCGTCTTCGTCGTCGTCTTCGTCGTCGTCGTCTTCATCGTCGTCTTCTTCGTCGTCGTCGTCGTCTTCGTCGTCTTCTTCTTCGTCGTCGTCTTTTTCATCGTCTTCTTCTTCGTCGTCGTCGTCGTCTTCGTCGTCGTCTTCTTCTTCGTCGTCGTCGTCGTCTTCGTCGTAGTCTTCTTCGTCGTCGTCTTCTTCGTCGTCGTCTTCTTCGTCGTCTTCTTCTTCGTCGTCGTCTTCTTCGTCGTCGTCTTCTTCGTCGTCGTCTTCTTCGTCGTCGTCTTCTTCGTCGTCGTCTTCTTCGTCGTCGTCTACTTCGTCGTCGTCGTCTTCTTCGTCGTCGTCTTCTTCGTCGTCGTCGTCTTCGTCGTCGTCTTATTCATCATCGTCGTCTTCGTCGTCGTCGTCTTCGTCGTCGTCGTCTTTGTCGTCGTCTTCTTCGTCGTCGTTTTCTTCGTCATCGTCGTCTTCGTCGTCGTCTTCTTCGTCGTCGTCTTCTTCGTCGTCGTCATCTTCATCGTCATCTTCTTCTTCGTCGTCTTCTTCATCGTCGTCGTCTTCGTCGTCGTCTTCTTCGTCGTCGTCGTCGTCTTCGTCGTCGTCTTCTTCGTCGTCGTCTTTTTCGTCGTCTTCTTCTTCGTCGTCGTCGTCGTCTTCGTCGTCGTCTTCTTCTTCGTCGTCGTCGTCGTCTTCATCGTCGTCTTCGTCGTCGTCGTCTTCGTCGTCGTCTTCTTCGTCGTCATCGTCGTCTTCGTCGTCTTCTTCTTCGTCGTCGTCTTTTTCGTCGTCTTCTTCTTCGTCGTCGTCGTCGTCTTCGTCGTCGTCTTCTTCTTCGTCGTCGTCGTCGTCTTCGTCATCGTCTTCGTCGTCATCGTCTTCGTCGTCATCGTCTTCGTCGTCGTCTTCTTCGTCGTCGTCGTCTTCGTCGTCGTCGTCTTCATCGTCGTCGTCTTCTTCATCTTCGTCTTCTTCGTCGTCGTCTTCTTCGTCGTCGTCTTCGTCGTCGTCTTCTTCGTCGTCGTCTTCTTCGTCGGCGTCTTCTTCGTCGTCGTCTTCTTCGTCGTCGTCTTCTTCTTCGTCGTCTTCTTCGTCGTCGTCTTCTTCGTCGTCGTCTTCTTCGTCGTCGTCTTCTTCGTCGTCGTCTTCTTCGTCGTCGTCTTCTTCGTCGTCCTCTTCTTCGTCGTCGTCTACTTCATCGTCGTCGTCTTCGTCGTCGTCATCTTCGTCGTCGTCTTCTTCGTCGTCGTCGTCTTCATCGTCGTTGTCTTCGTCGTCGTCTTCTTGGTCGTGGTCGTCTTCGTCGTCGTCGTCTTCGTCGTCGTCTTCTTCGTCGTCGTCTTCTTCGTCGTCGTCGTCTTCGTCGTCGTCTTTTTCGTCGTCGTCGTCTTTGTCGTCATCTTCTTCGTCGTCATCGTCTTCGTCGTCGTCTTCTTCGTCGTCGTCGTCTTTGTCTTCTTCTTCTTCGTCGTCGTCGTCGTCGTCTTCGGCGTCGTCGTCTTCGGCGTCGTCGTCTTCGTCGTCGTCGTCTTCGTCGTCGTCGTCTTCATCGTCGTCGTCTTCGTCGGCGTCGTCTTCGTTGTCGTCGTCTTCGTCGTCGTCGTGTTCGTCGTCGTCGTCTTCGTCGTCGTCGTCTTCTTCTTTGTCGTCGTCTTCGTCGTCATTGTCTTCGTCGTCGTCGTCTTCGTCGTCGTCTTCATCGTCGTCGTCTTCTTCGTCGTCGTCTTCTTCGTCGTCGTCGTCTTCGTCGTCGTCGTCTTCGTCGTCGTCGTCTTCATCATCATCGTCTTCGTCGTCGTCATCTTCATCGTCGTCGTCTTCGTCGTCTTCTTCATCATCGTCGTCTTCGTCGTCGTCGTCTTCGTCGTCGTCGTCTTCGTCATCGTCGTCTTCGTCGTCGTCGTCTTCGTCGTCGTCGTCTTCGTCGTCGTCGTCTTCGTCGTCGTCGTCTTCGTCGTCGTCGCCTTCGTCGTCGTCGTCTTCGTCGTCGTCGTCTTCGTCGTCGTCTTCTTCGTCGTCGTCGTCTTCGTCGTCGTCTTCTTCGTCGTCGTCGTCTTCGTCGTCGTCGTTTTCGTCGTCGTCGTCTTCGTCGTCGTCGTCTTCGTCGGCGTCGTCTTCGTCGTCGTCGTCTTCGTCGTCGTCGTCTTCGTCGTCGTCGTCTTCGTCGTCGTCGTCTTCGTCGTCGTCGTCTTCGTCGTCGTCGTCTTCGTCGTCGTCGTCTTCGTCGTCCTCGTCTTTGTCGTCTTCGTCTTCGTCGTCGTCTTCTTCGTCATCGTCGTCTTCGTCGTCGTCGTCTTCGTCGTCCTCGTCGTCGTCTTCGTCGTCGTCCTTGTCGTCGTCGTCTTCGTCGTCGTCGTCTTCGTCGTCGTCTTCGTCGTCGTCGTCTTCGTCGTCGTCTTCGTCGTCGCCGTCTTCGTCGTCGCCGTCTTCGTCGTCGTCGTCTTCGTCGTCGTCGTCTTCGTCGTCGTCTTCTTCGTCGTCGTCTTCTTCGTCGTCGTCGTCTTCGTCGTCGTCGTCTTCGTCGTCGTCGTCTTCGTCGTCGTCGTCTTCGTCGTCGTCGTCTTCGTCGTCGTCTTCTTCGTCGTCGTCTTCTTCGTCGTCGTCTTCTTCGTCGTCGTCTTCTTCGTCGTCGTCTTCTTCGTCGTCGTCTTCTTCGTCGTCGTCTTCTTCGTCGTCGTCTTCTTCGTCGTCGTCGTCTTCGTCGTCGTCGTCTTCGTCGTCGTCGTCTTCGTCGTCGTCTTCGTCGTCGTCGTCTTCCTCGTCGTCGTCTTCGTCGTCGTCGTCTTCGTCGTCGTCTTCTTCGTCGTCGTCGTCTTCGTCGTCGTCGTCTTCTTCGTCGTCGTCGTCTTCGTCATCGTCGTCTTCCTCATCGTTTTCTTCGTCGTCGTCTTCTTCGTCGTCGTCTTCTTCGTCCTCGTCGTCTTCGTCATCGTCGTCTTCGTCGTCATCTTCTTCGTCGTCGTCATCTTCATCGTCGTCGTCTTCGTCGTCGTCTTCTTCGTCGTCGTCGTCTTCGTCGTCGTCGTCTTCGTCGTCGTCTTCTTCGTCGTCGTCTTCTTCGTCGCCGTCGTCTTCGTCGTCGTCTTCTTCGTCGTCGTCATCTTCGTCGTCGTCGTCTTCGTCGTCGTCTTCTTCGTCGTCGTCGTCTTTGTCGTCTTCTTCTTCGTCCTCGTCTTCTTCGTCGTCGTCGTCTTCGTCGTCGTCTTCTTCGTCGTCGTCGTCTTCGTCGGCGTCGTCTTCGTCGTCGTCGTCGTCTTCGTCGTCGTCGTCGTCTTCGTCGTCGTCGTCTTCGTCGTCATCTTCATCGTCGTCGTCTTCTTCGTCGTCGTCTTCTTCATCTTCGTCTTCTTCGTCGTCGTCTTCTTCGTCGTCGTCTTCGTCGTCGTCTTCTTCGTCGTCGTCTTCTTCGTCGGCGTCTTCTTCGTCGTCGTCTTCTTCGTCGTCGTCTTCTTCTTCGTCGTCTTCTTCGTCGTCGTCTTCTTCGTCGTCGTCTTCTTCGTCGTCGTCTTCTTCGTCGTCGTCTTCTTCGTCGTCCTCTTCTTCGTCGTCGTCCTCTTCATCGTCGTCGTCTTCGTCGTCGTCGTCTTCGTCGTCGTCTTCTTCGTCGTCGTCGTCTTCATCGTCGTTGTCTTCGTCGTCGTCTTCTTGGTCGTGGTCGTCTTCGTCGTCGTCTTCGTCGTCGTCTTCTTCGTCGTCGTCTTCTTCGTCGTCGTCGTCTTCGTCGTCGTCTTTTTCGTCGTCGTCGTCTTTGTCGTCATCTTCTTCGTCGTCATCGTCTTCGTCGTCGTCTTCTTCGTTGTCGTCGTCTTTGTCTTCTTCTTCTTCGTCGTCGTCGTCGTCGTCTTCGGCGTCGTCGACTTCGGCGTCGTCGTCTTCGTCGTCGTCGTCTTCGTCGTCGTCGTCTTCGTCGTCGTCGTCTTCGTCGGCGTCGTCTTCGTTGTCGTCGTCTTCGTCGTCGTCGTGTTCGTCGTCGTCGTCTTCGTCGTCGTCGTCTTCTTCTTTGTCGTCGTCTTCATCGTCATTGTCTTCGTCGTCGTCGTCTTCGTCGTCGTATTCATCGTCGTCGTCTTCTTCGTCGTCGTCTTCTTCGTCGTCGTCGTCTTCGTCGTCGTCGTATTCGTCGTCGTCGTCTTCGTCATCATCGTCTTCGTCGTCGTCATCTTCATCGTCGTCGTCTTCGTCGTCTTCTTCATCGTCGTCGTCTTCGTCGTCGTCGTCTTCGTCGTCGTCGTCTTCGTCGTCGTCGTCTTCGTCGTCGTCGTCTTCGTCGTCGTCGTCTTCGTCGTCGTCGTTTTCGTCGTCGTCGTCTTCGTCGTCGTCGTCTTCGTCGTCGTCGTCTTCATCGTCGTCGCCTTCGTCGTCGTCGTCTTCGTCGTCGTCGTCTTCGTCGTCGTCTTCTTCGTCGTCGTCGTCTTCGTCGTCGTCTTCTTCGTCGTCGTCGTCTTCATCGTCGTCATTTTCGTCGTCGTCGTCTTCGTCGTCGTCGTCTTCGTCGGCGTCGTCTTCGTCGTCGTCGTCTTCGTCGTCGTCGTCTTCGTCGTCGTCGTCTTCGTCGTCGTCGTCTTCGTCGTCGTCGTCTTCGTCGTCGTCGTCTTCGTCGTCCTCGTCTTTGTCGTCTTCGTCTTCGTCGTCGTCTTCTTCGTCATCGTCGTCTTCGTCGTCGTCGTCTTCGTCGTCCTCGTCGTCGTCTTCGTCGTCGTCCTTGTCGTCGTCGTCTTCGTCGTCGTCGTCTTCGTCGTCGTCTTCGTCGTCGCCGTCTTCGTCGTCGCCGTCTTCGTCGTCGTCGTCTTCGTCGTCGTCGTCTTCGTCGTCGTCTTCTTCGTCGTCGTCTTCTTCGTCGTCGTCGTCTTCGTCGTCGTCGTCTTCGTCGTCGTCGTCTTCGTCGTCGTCGTCTTCGTCGTCGTCGTCTTCGTCGTCGTCGTCTTCGTCGTCGTCTTCTTCGTCGTCGTCTTCTTCGTCGTCGTCTTCTTCGTCGTCGTCTTCTTCGTCGTCGTCTTCTTCGTCGTCGTCTTCTTCGTCGTCGTCTTCTTCGTCGTCGTCTTCTTCGTCGTCGTCGTCTTCGTCGTCGTCGTCTTCGTCGTCGTCGTCTTCGTCGTCGTCTTCGTCGTCGTCGTCTTCCTCGTCGTCGTCTTCGTCGTCGTCGTCTTCGTCGTCGTCTTCTTCGTCGTCGTCGTCTTCGTCGTCGTCGTCTTCGTCGTCGTCGTCTTCGTCGTCGTCGTCGTCTTCGTCGTCGTCGTCTTCGTCGTCGTCGTCTTCGTCGTCGTCGTCTTCGTCGTCGTCGTCTTCGTCGTCGTCGTCTTCGTCGTCGTCGTCTTCGTCGTCGTCGTCTTCGTCGTCGTCGTCTTCGTCGTCGTCGTCTTCGTCGTCGTCGTCTTCGTCGTCGTCGTCTTCGTCGTCGTCGTCTTCGTCGTCGTCGTCTTCGTCGTCGTCGTCGTCGTCTTCGGCGTCGTCGTCTTCAGCGTCGTCGTCTTCGTCGGCGTCGTCTTCGTCGTCGTCGTCTTCGTCGTCGTCGTCTTCGTCGTCGTCTTCGTCGTCGTCGTGTTCGTCGTCGTCGTCTTCTTCGTCGTCGTCTTCGTCGTCGTCGTCTTCGTCGTCGTCGTCTTCGTCGTCGTCGTCTTCGTCGTCGTCGTCTTCGTCGTCGTCGTCTTCGTCGTCCTCGTCTTCGTCGTCCTCGTCTTCCTCGTCGTCGTCTTCGTCGTCGTCTTCTTCGTCGTCGTCGTCTTCATCGTCGTCGTCTTCATCGTCCTCGTCATCGTCTTCGTCGTCGTCGTCCTTGTCGTCGTCGTCTTCGTCGTCGTCGTCTTCATCGTCGTCTTCGTCGTCGCCGTCTTCGTCGTCGCCGTCTTTGTCGTCGTTGTCTTCGTCGTCCTCTTCTTCGTCGTCGTCTTCTTCATCGTCGTCGTCTTCGTCGTCGTCGTCTTCGTCGTCGTCTTCTTCGTCGTCGTCGTCTTCATCGTCGTTGTCTTCGTCGTCGTCTTCTTGGTCGTGGTCGTCTTCGTCGTCGTCGTCTTCGTCGTCGTCTTCTTCGTCGTCGTCTTCTTCGTCGTCGTCGTCTTCGTCGTCGTCTTTTTCGTCGTCGTCGTCTTTGTCGTCATCTTCTTCGTCGTCATCGTCTTCGTCGTCGTCTTCTTCGTCGTCGTCGTCTTTGTCTTCTTCTTCTTCGTCGTCGTCGTCGTCGTCTTCGGCGTCGTCGTCTTCGGCGTCGTCGTCTTCGTCGTCGTCGTCTTCGTCGTCGTCGTCTTCGTCGTCGTCGTCTTCGTCGGCGTCGTCTTCGTTGTCGTCGTCTTCGTCGTCGTCGTGTTCGTCGTCGTCGTCTTCGTCGTCGTCGTCTTCTTCTTTGTCGTCGTCTTCGTCGTCATTGTCTTCGTCGTCGTCGTCTTCGTCGTCGTCTTCATCGTCGTCGTCTTCTTCGTCGTCGTCTTCTTCGTCGTCGTCGTCTTCGTCGTCGTCGTCTTCGTCGTCGTCGTCTTCGTCATCATCGTCTTCGTCGTCGTCATCTTCATCGTCGTCGTCTTCGTCGTCTTCTTCATCGTCGTCGTCTTCGTCTTCGTCGTCTTCGTCGTCGTCGTCTTCGTCGTCGTCGTCTTCGTCGTCGTCGTCTTCGTCGTCGTCGTCTTCGTCGTCGTCGTTTTCGTCGTCGTCGTCTTCGTCGTCGTCGTCTTCGTCGTCGTCGTCTTCGTCGTCGTCGCCTTCGTCGTCGTCGTCTTCGTCGTCGTCGTCTTCGTCGTCGTCTTCTTCGTCGTCGTCGTCTTCGTCGTCGTCTTCTTCGTCGTCGTCGTCTTCGTCGTCGTCATTTTCGTCGTCGTCGTCTTCGTCGTCGTCGTCTTCGTCGGCGTCGTCTTCGTCGTCGTCGTCTTCGTCGTCGTCGTCTTCGTCGTCGTCGTCTTCGTCGTCGTCGTCTTCGTCGTCGTCGTCTTCGTCGTCGTCGTCTTCGTCGTCCTCGTCTTTGTCGTCTTCGTCTTCGTCGTCGTCTTCTTCGTCATCGTCGTCTTCGTCGTCGTCGTCTTCGTCGTCCTCGTCGTCGTCTTCGTCGTCGTCCTTGTCGTCGTCGTCTTCGTCGTCGTCGTCTTCGTCGTCGTCTTCGTCGTCGCCGTCTTCGTCGTCGCCGTCTTCGTCGTCGTCGTCTTCGTCGTCGTCGTCTTCGTCGTCGTCTTCTTCGTCGTCGTCTTCTTCGTCGTCGTCGTCTTCGTCGTCGTCGTCTTCGTCGTCGTCGTCTTCGTCGTCGTCGTCTTCGTCGTCGTCGTCTTCGTCGTCGTCTTCTTCGTCGTCGTCTTCTTCGTCGTCGTCTTCTTCGTCGTCGTCTTCTTCGTCGTCGTCTTCTTCGTCGTCGTCTTCTTCGTCGTCGTCTTCTTCGTCGTCGTCTTCTTCGTCGTCGTCATCTTCGTCGTCGTCGTCTTCGTCGTCGTCGTCTTCGTCGTCGTCTTCGTCGTCGTCGTCTTCCTCGTCGTCGTCTTCGTCGTCGTCGTCTTCGTCGTCGTCTTCTTCGTCGTCGTCATCTTCGTCGTCGTCGTCTTAGTCGTCGTCGTCTTCGTCGTCGTCGTCTTCGTCGTCGTCGTCGTCGTCTTCATCGTCGTCGTCTTCGTCGTCGTCGTCTTCGTCGTCGTCGTCTTCGTCGTCGTCGTCTTCGTCGTCGTCGTCTTCGTCGTCGTCGTCTTCGTCGTCGTCGTCTTCGTCTTCGTCGTCTTCGTCGTCGTCGTCTTCATCGTCGTCGTCTTCGTCGTCGTCGTCTTCGTCGTCGTCGTCTTCGTCGTCGTCGTCTTCGTCGTCGTCGTCGTCGTCTTCGGCGTCGTCGTCTTCAGCGTCGTCGTCTTCGTCGGCGTCGTCTTCGTCGTCGTCGTCTTCGTCGTCGTCGTCTTCATCGTCGTCTTCGTCGTCGTCGTGTTCGTCGTCGTCGTCTTCTTCGTCGTCGTCTTCGTCGTCGTCGTCTTCGTCGTCGTCGTCTTCGTCGTCGTCGTCTTCGTCGTCGTCGTCTTCGTCGTCGTCGTCTTCGTCGTCCTCGTCTTCGTCGTCCTCGTCTTCCTCGTCGTCGTCTTCGTCGTCGTCTTCTTCGTCGTCGTCGTCTTCATCGTCGTCGTCTTCATCGTCCTCGTCATCGTCTTCGTCGTCGTCGTCCTTGTCGTCGTCGTCTTCGTCGTCGTCGTCTTCATCGTCGTCTTCGTCGTCGCCGTCTTCGTCGTCGCCGTCTTTGTCGTCGTTGTCTTCGTCGTCGTCGTCTTCGTCGTTGTCTTCTTCGTCGTCGTCTTCTTCGTCGTCGTCGTCTTCGTCGTCGTCGTCTTCGTCGTCGTCATCTTCGTCGTCGTCGTCTTCGTCGTCGTCTTCTTCGTCGTCGTCTTCTTCGTCGTCTTCTTCTTCGTCGTCGTCTTCTTCGTCGTCGTCTTCTTCGTCGTCGTCTTCTTCGTCGTCGTCTTCTTCGTCGTCGTCTTCTTCGTCGTCGTCTACTTCGTCGTCGTCGTCTTCTTCGTCGTCGTCTTCTTCGTCGTCGTCTTCTTCCTCGTCGTCGTCTTCGTCGTCGTCGTCTTCGTCGTCGTCTTCTTCGTCGTCGTCGTCTTCGTCGTCGTCGTCTTCGTCGTCGTCGTCTTCGTCGTCGTCGTCTTCGTCGTCGTCGTCGTCGTCTTCGTCGTCGTCGTCTTCGTCGTCGTCGTCTTCGTCGTCGTCGTCTTCGTCGTCGTCGTCTTCGTCGTCGTCGTCTTCGTCGTCGTCGTCTTCGTCGTCGTCGTCGTCGTCTTCGTCGTCTTCGTCTTCGTCGTCGTCGTCTTCGTCGTCGTCGTCTTCGTCGTCGTCGTCTTCGTCGTCGTCGTCTTCGTCGTCGTCGTCTTCGTCGTCGTCGTCTTCGTCGTCGTCGTCTTCGTCGTCGTCGTCTTCGTCGTCGTTGTCTTCGTCGTCGTCGTCTTCGTCGTCGTCGTCGTCGTCTTCGGCGTCGTCGTCTTCAGCGTCGTCGTCTTCGTCGGCGTCGTCTTCGTCGTCGTCGTCTTCGTCGTCGTCGTCTTCGTCGTCGTCGTCTTCGTCGTCGTCGTGTTCGTCGTCGTCGTCTTCGTCGTCGTCGTCTTCGTCGTCATCGTCTTCGTCGTCGTCGTCTTCCTCGTCGTCGTCTTCGTCGTCGTCGTCTTCGTCGTCGTCGTCTTCGTCGTCCTCGTCTTCGTCGTCCTCGTCTTCCTCGTCGTCGTCTTCGTCGTCGTCTTCTTCGTCGTCGTCGTCTTCATCGTCGTCGTCTTCATCGTCCTCGTCATCGTCTTCGTCGTCGTCGTCCTTGTCGTCGTCGTCTTCGTCGTCGTCGTCTTCATCGTCGTCTTCGTCGTCGCCGTCTTCGTCGTCGCCGTCTTTGTCGTCGTTGTCTTCGTCGTCGTCGTCTTCGTCGTTGTCTTCTTCGTCGTCGTCTTCTTCGTCGTCGTCGTCTTCGTCGTCGTCGTCTTCGTTGTCGTCATCTTCGTCGTCGTCGTCTTCGTCGTCGTCTTCTTCGTCGTCGTCTTCTTCGTCGTCTTCTTCTTCGTCGTCGTCTTCTTCGTCGTCGTCTTCTTCGTCGTCGTCTTCTTCGTCGTCGTCTTCTTCGTCGTCGTCTTCTTCGTCGTCGTCTACTTCGTCGTCGTCGTCTTCTTCGTCGTCGTCTTCTTCGTCGTCGTCTTCTTCGTCGTCGTCGCCTTCGTCGTCGTCGTCTTCGTCATCGTCTTCTTCGTCGTTGTCGTCTTCGTCGTCGTCGTATTCGTCGTCGTCTTCTTCGTCGTCGTCGTCTTCGTCGTCGTCGTCTTCCTCGTCGTTTTCTTCGTCGTCGTCTTCTTCGTCGTCGTCTTCTTCGTCCTCGTCGTCTTCGTCATCGTCGTCTTCGTCGTCATCTTCTTCGTCGTCGTCATCTTCATCGTCGTCGTCTTCGTCGTCGTCTTCTTCGTCGTCGTCGTCTTCGTCGTCGTCGTCTTCGTCGTCGTCTTCTTCGTCGTCGTCTTCTTCGTCGCCGTCGTCTTCGTCGTCGTCTTCTTCGACGTCGTCGTCTTCGTCGTCGTCGTCTTCGTCGTCGTCTTCTTCGTCGTCGTCATCTTTGTCGTCTTCTTCTTCGTCCTCGTCTTCTTCGTCGTCGTCGTCTTCGTCGTCGTCTTCTTCGTCGTCGTCGTCTTCGTCGGCGTCGTCTTCGTCGTCGTCATCGTCTTCGTCGTCGTCGTCGTCTTCGTCGTCGTCGTCTTCGTCGTCATCTTCATCGTCGTCGTCTTCTTCGTCGTCGTCTTCTTCATCTTCGTCTTCTCGTCGTCGTCTTCTTCGTCGTCGTCTTCGTCGTCGTCTTCTTCGTCGTCGTCTTCTTCGTCGGCGTCTTCTTCGTCGTCGTCTTCTTCGTCGTCGTCTTCTTCTTCGTCGTCTTCTTCGTCGTCGTCTTCTTCGTCGTCGTCTTCTCGTCGTCGTCTTCTCGTCGTCGTCTTCTTCGTCGTCCTCTTCTTCGTCGTCCTCTTCTTCATCGTCGTCGTCTTCGTCGTCGTCGTCTTCATCGTCGTCGTCTTCTTCGTCGTCGTCGTCTTCGTCGTCGTCTTCTTCGTCGTCGTCGTCTTCGTCGTCGTCTTCTTCGTCGTCGTCGTCTTTGTCGTCATCTTCTTCGTCGTCATCGTCTTCGTCATCGTCTTCTTCGTCGTCGTCGTCTTTGTCTTCTTCTTCTTCGTCGTCGTCTTCTTCGTCGTCGTCGTCTTCGTCGTCGTCGTCTTCGTCGTCGTCGTCTTCGTCGTCGTCATCTTCGTCGTCGTCGTCATCTTCGTCGTCGTCGTCTTCGTCGTCATCTTCGTCGTCGTCGTCTTCTTCATCGTCGTCTTCTTCATCTTCGTCTTCTTCGTCTTCATCTTCTTCGTCGTCATCTTCGTCGACGTCTTCGTCGTCGTCTTCTTCGTCGTCATCGTCTTCGTCATCGTCTTCGTCATCGTCGTCGTCTTCGTTGTCGTCTTCTTCGTCGTCGTCGTCTTCGTCGTCTTTTTCGACGTCGTCGTCGTCTTCGTAGTCGTCTTCTTCGTCGTCGTCTTCTTCATCGTCGTCTTCTTCGTCGTCGTCTTCTTCGTCGTCGTCTTCTTCGTCGTCGTCTTCTTCGTCGTCGTCTTCATTGTCGTCTTCTTCGTTGTCATCGTCTTCGTCATCGTCGTCGTCTTCGTCGTCGTCTTCTTCGCCGTCGTCGTCTTCGTCGTCGTCGTCTTTGTCGTCGTCTTCTTCGTCGTCGTCGTCTTCGTCGTCGTCGTCTTCGTCGTCGTCGTCTTCGTCGTCGTCTTCTTTGTCGTCGTCGTCTTCGTCGTCGTCTTCTTTGTCGTCGTCGTCTTCGTCGTCGTCTTCTTCGTCGTCGTCGTCTTCGTCGTCGTTGTCTTCGTCGTCGTCGTCTTCGTCGTCATCGTCTTCGTCGTCGTTGTCTTCGTCGTCATCTTCTTCGTCGTCGTCTTCTTCGTCGTCGTCTTCTTCGTCGTCGTCTACTTCGTCATTGGCTTCTTCGTCGTCGTCTTCTTCGTCGTCGTCGTCTTCGTCGTCGTCGTCTTCATCGTCGTCGTCTTCGTCGTCCTCGTCTTCGTCCTCGTCTTCTTCGTCGTCGTCGTCTTTGTCGTCGTCTTCTTCGTCGTCGTCGTCTTCGTCGTCATCTTCTTCGTCGTCGTTGTCTTCGTCGTCGTCTTCTTCGTCGTCGTCTTCTTCGTCGTCGTCGTCTTCGTCGTCGTCTTCTTCGTCGTCGTCGTCTTCGTCATCCTCGTCTTCATCGTCGTCTTCTTCGTCGTCGTCGTCTTCGTCGTCGTCTTCTTTGTCGTCATCATCTTCGTCGTCGTCTTCTTTGTCGTCGTCGTCTTTGTCGTCGTCTTCTTCGTCGTCGTCGTCTTCGTCGTCGTCGTCTTCGTCGTCGTCGTCTTCGTCGTCATCTTCGTCGTCGTCTTCGTCGTCGTCGTCTTCGTCGTCGTCGTCTTCGTCGTCGTCGTCTTCGTCGTCGTCGTCTTCGTCGTCGTCGTCTTCGTCGTCGTCGTCTTCGTCGTCGTCGTCTTCGTCGTCGTCGTCTTCGTCGTCGTCTTCGTCGTCGCCGTCTTCGTCGTCGCCGTCTTTGTCGTCGTTGTCTTCGTCGTCGTCGTCTTCGTCGTTGTCTTCTTCATCGTCGTCTTCTTCGTCGTCGTCGTCTTCGTCGTCGTCGTCTTCGTCGTCGTCATCTTCGTCGTCGTCGTCTTCGTCGTCGTCTTCTTCGTCGTCGTCTTCTTCGTCGTCTTCTTCTTCGTCGTCGTCTTCTTCGTCGTCGTCTTCTTCGTCGTCGTCTTCTTCGTCGTCGTCTTCTTCGTCGTCGTCTTCTTCGTCGTCGTCTACTTCGTCGTCGTCGTCTTCTTCGTCGTCGTCTTCTTCGTCGTCGTCTTCTTCGTCGTCGTCGCCTTCGTCGTCGTCGTCTTCGTCGTCGTCTTCTTCGTCGTCGTCGTCTTCGTCGTCGTCGTATTCGTCGTCGTCTTCTTCGTCGTCGTCGTCTTCGTCGTCGTCGTCTTCCTCGTCGTTTTCTTCGTCGTCGTCTTCTTCGTCGTCGTCTTCTTCGTCCTCGTCGTCTTCGTCATCGTCGTCTTCGTCGTCATCTTCTTCGTCGTCGTCATCTTCATCGTCGTCGTCTTCGTCGTCGTCTTCTTCGTCGTCGTCGTCTTCGTCGTCGTCGTCTTCGTCGTCGTCTTCTTCGTCGTCGTCTTCTTCGTCGCCGTCGTCTTCGTCGTCGTCTTCTTCGACGTCGTCGTCTTCGTCGTCGTCGTCTTCGTCGTCGTCTTCTTCGTCGTCGTCGTCTTTGTCGTCTTCTTCTTCGTCCTCGTCTTCTTCGTCGTCGTCGTCTTCGTCGTCGTCTTCTTCGTCGTCGTCGTCTTCGTCGGCGTCGTCTTCGTCGTCGTCATCGTCTTCGTCGTCGTCGTCGTCTTCGTCGTCGTCGTCTTCGTCGTCATCTTCATCGTCGTCGTCTTCTTCGTCGTCGTCTTCTTCATCTTCGTCTTCTTCGTCGTCGTCTTCTTCGTCGTCGTCTTCGTCGTCGTCTTCTTCGTCGTCGTGTTCTTCGTCGGCGTCTTCTTCGTCGTCGTCTTCTTCGTCGTCGTCTTCTTCTTCGTCGTCTTCTTCGTCGTCGTCTTCTTCGTCGTCGTCTTCTTCGTCGTCGTCTTCTTCGTCGTCGTCTTCTTCGTCGTCCTCTTCTTCGTCGTCCTCTTCTTCATCGTCGTCGTCTTCGTCGTCGTCGTCTTCATCGTCGTCTTCTTCGTCGTCGTCGTCTTCATCGTCGTTGTCTTCGTCGTCGTCTTCTTGGTCGTGGTCGTCTTCGTCGTCGTCGTCTTCGTCGTCGTCTTCTTCATCGTCGTCGTCTTCGTCGTCGTCTTCTTCGTCGTCGTCGTCTTTGTCGTCATCTTCTTCGTCGTCATCGTCTTCGTCATCGTCTTCTTCGTCGTCGTCGTCTTTGTCTTCTTCTTCTTCGTCGTCGTCTTCTTCGTCGTCGTCGTCTTCGTCGTCGTCGTCTTCGTCGTCGTCGTCTTCGTCGTCGTCATCTTCGTCGTCGTCGTCATCTTCGTCGTCGTCGTCTTCGTCGTCGTCTTCGTCGTCGTCGTCTTCTTCATCGTCGTCTTCTTCATCTTCGTCTTCTTCGTCTTCATCTTCTTCGTCGTCATCTTCGTCGACGTCTTCGTCGTCGTCTTCTTCGTCGTCATCGTCTTCGTCATCGTCTTCGTCATCGTCGTCGTCTTCGTTGTCGTCTTCTTCGTCGTCGTCGTCTTCGTCGTCTTTTTCGACGTCGTCGTCGTCTTCGTAGTCGTCTTCTTCGTCGTCGTCTTCTTCATCGTCGTCTTCTTCGTCGTCGTCTTCTTCGTCGTCGTCTTCTTCGTCGTCGTCTTCTTCGTCGTCGTCTTCATCGTCGTCTTCTTCGTTGTCATCGTCTTCGTCATCGTCGTCGTCTTCGTCGTCGTCTTCTTCGCCGTCGTCGTCTTCGTCGTCGTCGTCTTTGTCGTCGTCTTCTTCGTCGTCGTCGTCTTCGTCGTCGTCGTCTTCGTCGTCGTCGTCTTCGTCGTCGTCTTCTTTGTCGTCGTCGTCTTCGTCGTCGTCTTCTCTTGTCGTCGTCGTCTTCGTCGTCGTCTTCTTCGTCGTCGTCGTCTTCGTCGTCGTCGTCTTCGTCGTCGTCGTCTTCGTCGTCATCGTCTTCGTCGTCGTTGTCTTCGTCGTCATCTTCTTCGTCGTCGTCTTCTTCGTCGTCGTCTTCTTCGTCGTCGTCTACTTCGTCATCGGCTTCTTCGTCGTCGTCTTCTTCGTCGTCGTCGTCTTCGTCGTCGTCGTCTTCGTCGTCGTCGTCTTCGTCGTCCTCGTCTTCGTCGTCGTTGTCTTCGTCGTCATCTTCTTCGTCGTCGTCGTCTTCGTCGTCGTCTTCTTCGTCGTCGTCGTCTTCGTCGTCGTCGTCTTCGTCGTCGTCGTCTTCGTCGTCGTCGTCTTCGTCGTCGTCCTCTTCGTCGTCGTCGTCGTCGTCTTCGTCGTCGTCGTCTTCGTCGTCGTCGTCTTCGTCGTCGTCGTCTTCGTCGTCGTCGTCTTCGTCGTCGTCGTCTTCGTCGTCGTCGTCGTCGTCTTTGTCGTCGTCGTCTTCGTCGTCGTCGTCTTCGTCGTCGTCGTCTTCGTCGTCGTCGTCTTCGTCGTCGTCGTCTTCGTCGTCGTCGTCTTCGTCGTCGTCGTCTTCGTCGTCGTCGTCTTCGTCGTCGTCGTCTTCGTCGTCATCTTCTTCGTCGTCGTCGTCTTCGTCGTCGTCTTATTCTTCGTCGTCGTCTTCGTCGTCGTCGTCTTCATCGTCGTCGTCTTCGTCGTCGTCGTCTTCATCGTCGTCTTCTTCGTCGTCGTCTTCTTCGTCGTCGTCGTCTTCCTCATCGTCTTCTTCGTCGTCATCTTCTTCGTTGTCGTCGTCGTCTTCGTCGTCGTCTTCGTCGTCGTCGTCTTCGTCGTCGTCGTCTTCTTCGTCGTCGTCTTCTTCGTCGTCGTCCTGTTCGTCGTCGTCGTCTTCGTCGTCGTCATCTTCGTCGTCGTCGTCTTCGTCGTCGTCGTCTTCGTCGTCGTCGTCTTCATCGTCGTCGTCGTCTTCGTCGTCTTCTTCGTCGTCGTCGTCTTCGTCGTCGTCGTCTTCGTCGTCGTCGTCTTCGTCGTCGTCGTCTTCGTCGTCGTCGTCTTCGTCATCGTCGTCTTCGTCGTCGTCGTCTTCGTCGTCGTCGTCTTCGTCGTCGTCGTCTTCGTCGTCGTCGTCTTCGTCGTCGTCGTCTTCGGCGTCGTCGTCTTCGTCGTCGTCTTCTTCGTCGTCGTCGTCTTCGTCGTCGTCTTCTTCGTCGTCGTCGTCTTCGTCGTCGTCGTCTTCGTCGTCGTCGTCTTCGTCTTCGTCGTCTTCGTCGTCGTCGTCTTCGTCGTCGTCTTCGTCGTCGTCGTCTTCGTCGTCGTCGTCTTCGTCGTCGTCGTCTTCTTCGTCGTCGTCTTCGTCGTCGTCGTCTTCGTCGTCGTCGTCTTCGTCGTCTTCGTCTTCCTCGTCGTCGCCTTCGTCGTCGTCTTCGGCGTCGTCGTCTTCGTCGTCGTCGTCTCTCGTCATCGTCTTCGTCGTCGTCGCCTTCGTCGTCGTCGTCTTCGTCGTCGTCGTCTTCGTCGTCGTCGTCTTCGTCGTCGTCGTCTTCGTCGTCGTCGTCTTCGTCGTCGTCGTCTTCGTCGTCGTCGTCTTCGTCGTCCTCGTCTTCGTCGTCCTCGTCTTCGTCGTCGTCGTCTTCGTCGTCGTCTTCTTCGTCGTCGTAGTCTTCGTCGTCGTCGTCTTCGTCGTCCTCGTCGTCGTCTTCGTCGTCGTCGTCCTTGTCGTCGTCGTCGTCGTCTTCGTCGTCCTTGTCGTCGTCTTCGTCGTCGTCGTCCTTGTCGTCGTCGTCTTCGTCGTCGTCGTCTTCATCGTCGTCTTCGTCGTCGCCGTCTTCGTCGTCGCCGTCTTCGTCGTCGTTGTCTTCGTCGTCGTCGTCTTCGTCGTCGTCTTCTTCGTCGTCGTCTTCTTCGTCGTCGTCGTCTTCGTCGTCGTCGTCTTCGTCGTCGTCTTCTTCGTCGTCGTCGTCTTCGTCATCGTCGTCTTCGTCGTCGTCGTCTTCGTCGGCGTCGTCTTCGTCGTCGTCTTCTTCGTCGTCGTCTTCTTCGTCGTCGTCTTCTTCGTCGTCGTCGTCTTCGTCGTCGTCGTCTTCGTCGTCGTCTTCTTCGTTGTCATCGTCTTCGTCGTCGTCGTCTTCGTCGTCGTCTTCTTCGTCGTCGTCGTCTTCATCATCGTCGTCTTCGGCGTCGTCTTCTTCGTCGTCGTCTACTTCGTCGTCGTCTTCTTCGTCATCGTCGTCTTCGTCGTCGTCGTCTTCGTCGTCGTCTTCTTCGTCGTCGTCGTCTTCGTCGTCGTCGTCTTCGTCGTCGTCTTCTTCGTCGTCGTCGTCTTCTTCGTCGTCGTCTTCGTCGTCGTCTTCTTCGTCGTCGTCTTCTCGTCGTCGTCTTCTTCGTCGTCGTCTTCTTCGTCGTCGTCTTCTTCTTCGTCGTCTTCTTCGTCGTCGTCTTCTTTGTCGTCGTCTCCTTCGTCGTCGTTTTCTTCGTCGTCGCCTTCTTCGTCGTCCTCTTCTTCGTCGTCGTCTTCTTCGTCGTCGTCGTCTTCGTCGTCGTCTTCTTCGTCGTCGTCGTCTTCGTCGTCGTCGTCTTCGTCGTCGTCTTCTTCGTCGTGGTCGTCTTCGTCTTCATCGTCTTCGTCGTCGTCTTCTTCGTCGTCGTCTTCTTCGTCGTCGTCGTCTTCGTCGTCATCTTCTTCGTCGTCATCGTCTTCGTCGTTGTCTTCTTCGTCGTCGTCGTCTTTGTCTTCTTCTTCTTCGTCGTCGTCTTCTTCGTCGTCGTCGTCTTCGTCGTCGTCTTCTTCGTCGTCGTCGTCTTCGTCGTCGTCATCTTCGTCGTCGTTGTCCTCTTCGTCGTCGTCGTCTTCGTCGTCGTCGTCGTCGTCTTCGGCGTCGTCGTCTTCGGCGTCGTCGTCTTCGTCGTCGTCTTCTTCGTCGTCGTCGTCTTCGTCGTCGTCATCTTCGTCGTCGTCGTCCTCTTCGTCATCGTCGTCTTCGTCGTCGTCGTCGTCGTCTTCGCCGTCGTCGTCTTCGGCGTCGTCGTCTTCGTCGTCGTCGTCTTCGTCGTCGTCGTCGTCGTCGTCGTCTTCGTTGTCGTCGTCTTCGTCGTCGTCGTCTTCGTCGTCGTCGTCTTCGTCGTCGTCGTCTTCGTCGTCGTCGTCTTCGTCGTCGTCGTCTTCGTCGTCGTCGTCTTCGTCGTCGTCGTCTTCGTCGTCGTCGTCTTCGTCGTCCTCGTCTTCATCGTCGTCGTCTTCGTCGTCGTCTTCTTCGTCGTCGTCGTCTTCGTCGTCGTCGTCTTCGTCGTCCTCGTCGTCGTCTTCGTCGTCGTCGTCCTTGTCGTCGTCGTCTTCGTCGTCGTCGTCTTCATCGTCGTCATCGTCGTCGCCGTCTTCGTCGTCGCCGTCTTCGTCGTCGTTGTCTTCGTCGTCGTCGTCTTCGTCGTTGTCTTCTTCGTCGTCGTCTTCTTCGTCGTCGTCGTCTTCGGCGTCGTCTTCTTCGTCGTCGTCGTCTTCGTCGTCGTCGTCTTCGTCGTCGTCTTCTCGTCGTCGTCTTCTTCGTCGTCGTCTTCTTCGTCATCCTCTTCTTCGTCGTCGTCTTCTTCGTCGTCTTCGTCGTCGTCGTCTTCGTCGTCGTCTTCTTCGTCGTCGTCGACTTCGTCGTCGTAGTCTTCGTCGTCGTCTTCTTCATCGTGGTCGTCTTCGTCTTCGTCATCTTCGTCGTCGTCTTCTTCGTCGTCGTCTTCTTCGTCATCGTCGTCTTCGTCGTCGTCTTCTTCATCGTCGTCGTCTTCGTCGTCATCTTCTTCGTCGTCATCGTCTTCGTCGTCGTCTTCTTTGTCGTCGTCGTCTTTGTCTTCTTCTTCTTCGTCGTCGTCTTCTTCGTCATCGTCGTCTTCGTCGTCGTCTTCTTCGTCGTCGTCGTCTTCGTCGTCGTCATCTTCGTCGTCGTCGTCCTCTTCGTCGTCGTCGTCTTCGTCGTCGTCGTCGTCGTCTTCGGCGTCGTCGTCTTCGGCGTCGTCGTCTTCCTCGTCGTCTTCTTCGTCGTCGTCGTCTCGTCGTCGTCATCTTCATCGTCGTCCTCTTCGTCGTCGTCGTCTTCGTCGTCGTCGTCGTCGTCTTCGGCGTCGTCGTCTTCGGCGTCGTCGTCTTCGTCGTCGTCGTCTTCGTCGTCGTCGTCGTCGTCGTCTTCGTCATCGTCGTCTTCGTCGTCGTCGTCTTCGTCGTCGACGTCTTCGTCGTCGTCGTCTTCGTCGTCGTCGTCTTCGTCGTCGTCATCTTCGTCGTCGTCGTCTTCGTCGTCGTCGTCTTCGTCGTCGTTGTCTTCGTCGTCCTCGTCTTCGTCGTCGTCGCCTTCGTCGTCGTCTTCTTCGTCGTCGTCGTCTTCGTCGTCGTCGTCTTCGTCGTCCTCGTCGTCGTCTTCGTCGTCGTCGTCCTTGTCATCATCGTCTTCGTCGTCGTCGTCTTCATCGTCGTCATCGTCGTCGCCGTCTTCGTCGTCGCCGTCTTCGTCGTCGTTGTCTTCGTCGTCGTCGTCTTCGTCGTCGTCTTCTTCGTCGTCGTCTTCTTCGTCGTCGTCGTCTTCGGCGTCGTCTTCTTCGTCGTCGTCCGTCTTCGTCGTCGTCGTCTTCGTCGTCGTCGTCCTTCGTCGTCGTCGTCTTCGTCGTCGTCTTCTTCGTCGTCGTCTTCTTCGTCGTCGTCTTCTTCGTCGTCGTCTTCTTCGTCGTCGTCTTCTTCGTCGTCGTCTTCTCGTCGTCGTCTTCTTCGTCGTCGTCTTCTTCGTCGTCGTCTTCTTCGTCGTCGTCTTCTTCGTCGTCGTCTTCTTCGTCGTCGTCTTCTCGTCGTCGTCATCTTCGTCGTCGTCTTCTCGTCGTCGTCTTCTTCGTCGTCGTCTTCTTCGTCGTCGTCGTCTTCGTCGTCGTCGTCTTCGTCGTCGTCTTCTTCATCGTCGTCGACTTCGTCGTCGTCGTCTTCGTCGTCGTCTTCTTCGTCGTCGTCGTCTTCGTCGTCGTCGTCTTCGTCGTCGTCTTCTTCGTCGTCGTCTTCTTCGTCGTCGTCTCTTCGTCTTCGTCGTCTTCGTCGTCGTCGTCTTCGTCGTCGTCTTCTTCATCGTCGTCGTCTTCGTCGTCGTCGTCTTCGTCGTCGTCTTCTTCGTCGTCGTCGTCTTCGTCGTCGTCGTCTTCGTCGTCGTCTTCTTCGTCGACGTCTTCTTCGTCGCCGTCGTCTTCGTCGTCGTCTCTTCGTCGTCGTCGTCTTCGTCGTCGTCGTCTTCGTCGTCGTCTTCTTCGTCGTCGTCGTCTTTGTCGTCTTCTTCGTCCTCGTCTTCTTCGTCGTCGTCGTCTTCGTCGTCGTCTTCTTCGTCGTCGTCGTCTTCATCGTCGTCGTCTCGTCGTCGTCGTCGTCTTCGTCGTCGTCGTTGTCTTCGTCGTCGTCGTCTTCGTCGTCGTCTTCGTCGTCGTCGTCTTCTTCGTCGTCGTCGTCTTCTTCGTCTTCGTCTTCTTCGTCGTCGTCTTCTTCGTCGTCGTCTCGTCGTCGTCTTCTTCGTCGTCGTCTTCTTCGTCGTCGTCTTCTTCGTCGTCGTCTTCTTCGTCGTCGTCTTCTCTTCGTCATCTTCTTCGTCGTCGTCTTCTTCATCGTCGTCGTCTTCGTCGTCATCTTCTCATCGTCATCGTCTTCGTCGTTGTCTTCTTCGTCGTCGTCGTCTTGTCTTCTTCTTCTCATCGTCGTCTTCTTCGTCGTCGTCATCTTCGTCGTCGTCTTCTTCGTCGTCTTCGTCGTCGTCATCTTCGTCGTCGTCGTCCTCTTCGTCATCGTCCGTCTTCTCGTGTCTTCGTCGTCGTCGTCTTCTTCGTCGTCGTCTTCTTCATCTTCGTCTTCTTCGTCTCATCTTCTTCGTCGTCGTCTTCGTCGTCATCTTCGTCGTCGTCTTCTTCGTCGTCGTCGTCTTCGTCGTCGTCTTCGTCGTCTTCGTCGTCGTCTTCTTCGTCGTCGTCTTCTTCGTGTCGTCTTCTTCGTCGTCGTCTTCTTTGTCGTCGTCTTCTTCGTCGTCGTCTTCTTCGTCGTCGTCTTCTTCGTCGTCGTCTTCTTCGTCGTCGTCTTCTTCGTCGTCGTCTTCTTCGTCGTCGTCTTCTTCGTCGTCGTCTTCTTCGTCGTCGTCGTCTTCGTCGTCGTCGTCTTCGTCGTCGTCTTCTCATCGTCGTCGACTTCGTCGTCGTCGTCTTCGTCGTCGTCTCTTCGTCGTCGTCGTCTTCGTCGTCGTCGTCTTCGTCGTCGTCTTCTTCGTCGTCGTCTTCTTCGTCGTCGTCTTCTTCGTCTTCGTCGTCTTCGTCGTCATCGTCTTCGTCGTCGTCTTCTTCGTCGTCGTCGTCTTCGTCGTCGTCGTCTTCGTCGTCGTCTTCTTCGTCGTCGTCGTCTTCGTCGTCGTCGTCTTCGTCGTCGTCTTCTTCGACGTCGTCTTCTTCGTCGCCGTCGTCTTCGTCGTCGTCTTCTTCGTCGTCGTCGTCTTCGTCGTCGTCGTCTTCGTCGTCGTCTTCTTCGTCGTCGTCGTCTTTGTCGTCTTCTTCGTCCTCGTCTTCTTCGTCGTCGTCGTCTTCGTCGTCGTCTTCTTCATCGTCCGTCGTCTCATCGTCGTCGTCTTCGTCGTCGTCGTCGTCTTCGTCGTCGTCGTTGTCTTCGTCATCGTCGTCTTCGTCGTCGTCTTCGTCGTCGTCTTCGTCGTCGTCTTCTTCGTCTTCGTCTTCTTCGTCGTCGTCTTCTTCGTCGTCGTCTTCGTCGTCGTCTTCTTCGTCGTCGTCTTCTTCGTCGTCGTCTCTTCGTCGTCGTCTTCTTCGTCGTCGTCTTCTCTTCGTCGTCTTCTTCGTCGTCGTCTTCTTCGTCGTCGTCTTCTTCGTCGTCGTCTCTTCGTCGTCGTCTCTTCGTCGTCCTCTTCTTCGTCGTCGTCTTCTTCGTCGTCGTCATCTTCGTCGTCGTCGGTCTTCGTCGTCGTCTTCTTCGTCGTCGTCGTCTTCGTCGTCGTCTTCTTCGTCGTCGTCTTCTTCGTCGTCGTCGTCTTCGTCGTCGTCTTCTTCATCGTCGTCGTCTTCGTCGTCATCTTCTTCATCGTCATCGTCTTCGTCGTTGTCTTCTTCGTCGTCGTCGTCTTGTCTTCTTCTTCTTCATCGTCGTCTTCTTCGTCGTCGTCGTCTTCGTCGTCGTCTTCTTCGTCGTCTTCGTCGTCGTCATCTTCGTCGTCGTCGTCCCTCTTCGTCATCGTCGTCTTCGTCGTCGTCTTCGTCGTCGTCATCTTCTTCGTCGTCGTCTTCTTCATCTTCGTCTTCTTCGTCTTCATCTTCTTCGTCGTCGTCTTCGTCGTCATCTACGTCGTCGTCTTCTTCGTCGTCGTCGTCTTCGTCGTCGTCTTCGTCGTCTTCGTCGTCGTCTTCTTCGTCGTCGTCGTCTTCGTCGTCGTCGTCTTCGTCGTCGTCTTCTTCGTCGTCGTCGTCTTCGTCGTCGTCGTCTTCGTCGTCGTCTTCTTCGTCGTCGTCTTCTTCGTCGCCGTCGTCTTCGTCGTCGTCTTCTTCGTCGTCGTCTTCGTCGTCGTCGTCTTCGTTGTCGTCTCTTCGTCGTCGTCGTCTTTGTCGTCTTCTTCGTCCTCGTCTTCTTCGTCGTCGTCGTCTTCATCGTCGTCTTCTTCGTCGTCGTCGTCTTCGTCGTCGTCGTCTTCGTCGTCGTCGTCGTCTCGTCGTCGTCGTCGTCTTCGTCGGCGTTGTCTTCATCGTCGTCTTCGTCGTCGTCGTCTTCTTCGTCGTCGTCTTCTTCATCTTCGTCTTCTTCGTCGTCGTCTTCTTCGTCGTCGTCTTCGTCGTCGTCTTCTTCGTCGTCGTCTTCTTCGTCGTCGTCTTCTTCGTCGTCGTCTTCTTCGTCGTCGGTCTTCTTCTTCGTCGTCTTCTTTGTCCGTCGTCTTCTTCGTCGTCGTCTTCTTCGTCGTCGTCTTCTTCGTCGTCGTCTTCTTCGTCGTCCTCTTCTTCGTCGTCATCTTCTTCGTCGTCATCGTCTTCGTCGTCGTCGTCTTCGTCGTCGTCTTCTTCGTCGTCGTCTCTTCGTCGTCGTCGTCTTCGTCGTCGTCGTCTTCGTCGTCGTCTTCTTCGTCGTGGTCGTCTTCGACGTCGTCTTCTTCGTCGTCGTCTCTTTGTCGTCGTCGTCTTCGTCGTCGTCTTCTTCGTCGTCGTCGTCTTCGTCGTCATCTTCTTCGTCGTCATCGTCTTCACCGTTGTCTTCTTCGTCGTCGTCGTCTTTGTCTTCTTCTTCTTCGTCGTCGTCTTCTTCGTCGTCGTCGTCTTCGTATCGTCTTCTTCGTCGTCGTCGTCTTCGTCGTCGTCATCTTCGTCGTCGTCGTCCTCTCGTCGTCGTCGTCTTCGTCGTCGTCTTCGTCGTCGTCGTCGTCTTCGTTGTCGTCATCTTCGTCGTCGTCGTCCTCTTCGTCGTCGTCGTCTTCGTCGTCGTCGTCGTCATCTTCGGCGTCGTCGTCTCGGCGGTCGTCGTCTTGGTCGTCGTCGTCTTCGTCGTCGTCGTCGTCGTCGTCGTCTTCGTCGTCGTCGTCTTCGTCGTCGTCGTCTTCGTCGTCGACGTCTTCGTCGTCGTCTTCGTCGTTGTCGTCTTCGTCGTCGTCGTCTTCGTCGTCGTCGTCTTCGTCGTCGTCGTCTTCGTCGTCGTCGTCTTCGTCGTCCTCGTCTTCGTCGTCGTCGTCTTCGTCGTCGTCTTCTTCGTCGTCGTCGTCTTCGTCGTCGTCGTCTTCGTCGTCCTCATCGTCGTCTTCGTCGTCGTCGTCCTTGTCGTCGTCGTCTTCGTCGTCGTCGTCTTCATTGTCGTCATCGTCGTCGCTGTCTTCGTCGTCGCCGTCTTCGTCGTCGTTGTCTTCGTCGTCATCGTCTTCGTCGTCGTCTTCTTCGTCGTCGTCTTCTTCGTCGTCGTCGTCTTCGGCGTTGTCTTCTTCGTCGTCGTCGTCTTCGTCGTCGTCGTCTTCGTCGTCGTCGTCTTCGTCGTCGTCGTCTTTGTCGTCGTCTTCGTCGTCGTCTTCTTCGTCGTCGTCTTCTTCGTCGTCGTCTCTTCGTCGTCGTCTTCTTCGTCGTCGTCTTCTTCGTCGTCGTCTTTTTCGTCGTCGTCTTCTTCGTCGTCTTCTTCTTCGTCGTCGTCTTCTCGTCGTCGTCTTCTTCGTCGTCGTCTTCTTCGTCGTCGTCTTCTTCGTCGTCGTCTTCTTCGTCGTCGTCGTCTTCGTCGTCGTCGTCTTCGTCGTCGTCTTCTTCGTCGTCGTCGACTTCGTCGTCGTCGTCTTCGTCGTCGTCTTCTTCGTCGTCGTCGTCTTCGTCGTCGTCGTCTTCGTCGTCGTCTTCTTCGTCGTCGTCTTCTTCGTCGTCGTCTTCTTCGTCTTCGTCGTCTTCGTCGTCGTCGTCTTCGTCGTCGTCTTCTTCGTCGTCGTCGTCTTCGTCGTCGTCGTCTTCGTCGTCGTCTTCTTCGTCGTCGTAGTCTTCGTCGTCGTCGTCTTCGTCGTCGTCTGCTTCGTCGTCGTCTTCTTCGTCACCGTCGTCTTCGTCGTCGTCTTCTTCGTCGTCGTCGTCTTCGTCGTCGTCGTCTTCGTCGTCGTCTTCTTCGTCGTCGTCGTCTTTGTCGTCTTCTTCGTCCTCGTCTTCTTCGTCGTCGTCGTCTTCGTCGTCGTCTTCTTTGTCGTCGTCGTCTTCGTCGTCGTCGTCTTCGTCGTCGTCGTCGTCTTCGTCGTCGTCGTCGTCTTCGTCGTCGTCGTCTTCGTCGTCGTCTTCGTCGTCGTCGTCTTCTTCGTCGTCGTCTTCTTCGTCTTCGTCTTCTTCGTCGTCGTCTTCTTCGTCGTCGTCTTCGTCGTCGTCTTCTTCGTCGTCGTCTTCTTCGTCGTCGTCTTCTTCATCGTCGTCTTCTTCGTCGTCGTCTTCTTCTTCGTCGTCTTCTTCGTCTTCGTCTTCTTCGTCGTCGTCTTCTTCATCGTCGTCTTCTTCGTCGTCGTCTTCTTCGTCGTCCTCTTCTTCGTCGTCGTCTTCTTCGTCGTCGTCATCTTCGTCGTCGTCGTCTTCGTCGTCGTCTTCTTCGTCGTCGTCGTCTTCGTCGTCGTCGTCTTCGTCGTCGTCTTCTTCGTCGTGGTCGTCTTCGTCGTCGTCGTCTTCGTCGTCGTCTTCTTCGTCGTCGTCTTCTTCGTCGTCGTCGTCTTCGTCGTCGTCTTCTTCATCGTCGTCGTCTTCGTCGTCATCTTCTTCGTCGTCATCTTCTTCGTCGTCATCGTCTTCGTCGTTGTCTTCTTCGTCGTCGTCGTCTTTGTCTTCTTCTTCTTCATCGTCGTCTTCTTCGTCGTCGTCGTCTTCGTCGTCGTCTTCTTCGTCGTCGTTGTCTTCGTCGTCGTCATCTTCGTCGTCGTCGTCCTCTTCGTCATCGTCGTCTTCGTCGTCGTCTTCGTCGTCATCGTCTTCTTCGTCGTCGTCTTCTTCATCTTCGTCTTCTTCGTCTTCATCTTCTTCGTCGTCGTCTTCGTCGTCGTCTTCGTCGTCGTCTTCTTCGTCGTCGTCGTCTTCGTCGTCGTCTTTGTCGTCTTCTTCGTCGTCGTCTTCTTCGTCGTCGTCTTCTTCGTCGTCGTCTTCTTCGTCGTCGTCTTCTTCGTCGTCGTCTTCTTCGTCGTCGTCTTCTTCGTCGTCGTCTTCTTCGTCGTCGTCTTCTTCGTCGTCGTCGTCTTCGTCGTCGTCGTCTTCGTCGTCGTCTTCTTCGTCGTCGTCGTCTTCG
Source organism: Malacoraja senta (assembly GCA_038087875.1). NCBI lineage: Eukaryota > Metazoa > Chordata > Chondrichthyes > Rajiformes > Rajidae > Malacoraja > Malacoraja senta. Next base: position 65,187 of record JAXLNO010005971.1, read on the forward strand.
TCGTCGTCGTCTTCGTCGTCATCTTCTTCGTCGTCGTCGTCTTCGTCGTCGTCGTCTTCGTCGTCGTCTTCTTCGTCGTCGTCTTCTTCGTCGTCGTCTTCTTCGTCATCGTCGTCTTCGCCGTCGTCGTCTTCGTCGTCGTCTTCTTCGTCGTCGTCGTCTTCGTCGTCGTCGTCTTCGTCGTCGTCTTCTTCGTCGTCGTCGTCTTCGTCGTCGTCGTCTTCGTCGTCGTCTTCTTCGTCGTCGTCTTCTTCGTCGCCGTCGTCTTCGTCGTCGTCTTCTTCGTCGTCGTCGTCTTCGTCGTCGTCGTCTTCGTTGTCGTCTTCTTCGTCGTCGTCGTCTTTGTCGTCTTCTTCGTCCTCGTCTTCTTCGTCGTCGTCGTCTTCGTCGTCGTCTTCTTCGTCGTCGTCGTCTTCGTCGTCGTCGTCGTCGTCTTCGTCGTCGTCGTCGTCTTCGTCGTCGTCTTCTTCGTCGTCGTCGTCTTCGGCGTCGTCTTCTTCGTCGTCGTCGTCTTCGTCGTCGTCGTCTTCGTCGTCGTCGTCTTCGTCGTCGTCGTCTTTGTCGTCGTCTTCGTCGTCGTCTTCTTCGTCGTCGTCTTCTTCGTCGTCGTCTTCTTCGTCGTCGTCTTCTTCGTCGTCGTCTTCTTCGTCGTCGTCTTCTTCGTCGTCGTCTTCTTCGTCGTCGTCTTCTTCGTCGTCGTCTTCTTCGTCGTCGTCTTCTTCGTCTTCGTCGTCTTCGTCGTCGTCGTCTTCGTCGTCGTCTTCTTCGTCGTCGTCGTCTTCGTCGTCGTCGTCTTCGTCGTCGTCTTCTTCGTCGTCGTCGTCTTCGTCGTCGTCGTCTTCGTCGTCGTCTTCTTCGTCGTCGTCTTCTTCGTCACCGTCGTCTTCGTCGTCGTCTTCTTCGTCGTCGTCGTCTTCGTCGTCGTCGTCTTCGTCGTCGTCTTCTTCGTCGTCGTCGTCTTTGTCGTCTTCTTCGTCCTCGTCTTCTTCGTCGTCGTCGTCTTCGTCGTCGTCTTCTTTGTCGTCGTCGTCTTCGTCGTCGTCGTCTTCGTCGTCGTCGTCGTCTTCGTCGTCGTCGTCGTCTTCGTCGTCGTCGTCTTCGTCGTCGTCTTCGTCGTCGTCGTCTTCTTCGTCGTCGTCTTCTTCGTCTTCGTCTTCTTCGTCGTCGTCTTCTTCGTCGTCGTCTTCGTCGTCGTCTTCTTCGTCGTCGTCTTCTTCGTCGTCGTCTTCTTCGTCGTCGTCTTCTTCGTCGTCGTCTTCTTCTTCGTCGTCTTCTTCGTCTTTGTCTTCTTCGTCGTCGTCTTCTTCATCGTCGTCTTCTTCGTCGTCGTCTTCTTCGTCGTCCTCTTCTTCGTCGTCGTCTTCTTCGTCGTCGTCATCTTTGTCGTCGTCGTCTTCGTCGTCGTCTTCTTCGTCGTCGTCGTCTTCGTCGTCGTCGTCTTCGTCGTCGTCTTCTTCGTCGTGGTCGTCTTCGTCGTCGTCGTCTTCGTCGTCGTCTTCTTCGTCGTCGTCTTCTTCGTCGTCGTCGTCTTCGTCGTCGTCTTCTTCATCGTCGTCGTCTTCGTCGTCATCTTCTTCGTCGTCATCGTCTTCGTCGTTGTCTTCTTCGTCGTCGTCGTCTTTGTCTTCTTCTTCTTCATCGTCGTCTTCTTCGTCGTCGTCGTCTTCGTCGTCGTCTTCTTCGTCGTCGTCGTCTTCGTCGTCGTCATCTTCGTCGTCGTCGTCCTCTTCGTCATCGTCGTCTTCGTCGTCGTCTTCGTCGTCATCGTCTTCTTCGTCGTCGTCTTCTTCATCTTCGTCTTCTTCGTCTTCATCTTCTTCGTCGTCGTCTTCGTCGTCGTCTTCGTCGTCGTCTTCTTCGTCGTCGTCGTCTTCGTCGTCGTCTTTGTCGTCTTCTTCGTCGTCGTCTTCTTCGTCGTCGTCTTCTTCGTCGTCGTCTTCTTCGTCGTCGTCTTCTTCGTCGTCGTCTTCTTCGTTGTCGTCTTCTTTGTCGTCGTCTTCTTCGTCGTCGTCTTCTTCGTCGTCGTCGTCTTCGTCGTCGTCGTCTTCGTCGTCGTCTTCTTCGTCGTCGTCGTCTTCGTCGTCGTCGTCTTCGTCGTCATCTTCTTCGTCGTCGTCGTCTTCGTCGTCGTCGTCTTCGTCGTCGTCTTCTTCGTCGTCGTCTTCTTCGTCGTCGTCTTCTTCGTCGTCGTCGTCTTCGCCGTCGTCGTCTTCGTCGTCGTCTTCTTCGTCGTCGTCGTCTTCGTCGTCGTCGTCTTCGTCGTCGTCTTCTTCGTCGTCGTCGTCTTCGTCGTCGTCGTCTTCGTCGTCGTCTTCTTCGTCGTCGTCTTCTTCGTCGCCGTCGTCTTCGTCGTCGTCTTCTTCGTCGTCGTCGTCTTCGTCGTCGTCGTCTTCGTTGTCGTCTTCTTCGTCGTCGTCGTCTTTGTCGTCTTCTTCGTCCTCGTCTTCTTCATCGTCGTCGTCTTCGTCGTCGTCTTCTTCGTCGTCGTCGTCTTCGTCGTCGTCGTCTTCGTCGTCGTCGTCGTCTTCGTCGTCGTCGTCGTCTTCGTCGGCGTTGTCTTCGTCGTCGTCTTCGTCGTCGTCGTCTTCTTCGTCGTCGTCTTCTTTGTCTTCGTCTTCTTCGTCGTCGTCTTCTTCGTCGTCGTCTTCGTCGTCGTCTTCTTCGTCGTCGTCTTCTTCGTCGTCGTCTTCTTCGTCGTCGTCTTCTTCGTCGTCGTCTTCTTCTTCGTCGTCTTCTTCGTCGTCGTCTTCTTCGTCGTCGTCTTCTTCGTCGTCCTCTTCTTCGTCGTCGTCTTCTTCGTCGTCGTCGTCTTCGTCGTCGTCGTCTTCGTCGTCGTCTTCTTCATCGTCGTCGTCTTCGTCTTCGTCGTCTTCGTCGTCGTCTTCTTCGTCGTGGTCGTCTTCGTCGTCGTCGTCTTCGTCGTCGTCTTCTTCGTCGTCGTCTTCTTCGTCGTCGTCTTCGTCGTCGTCTTCTTCGTCGTCGTCGTCTTCGTCGTCATCTTCTTCGTCGTCATCGTCTTCACCGTTGTCTTCTTCGTCGTCATCGTCTTTGTCTTCTTCTTCTTCATCGTCGTCTTCTTCGTCGTCGTCGTCTTCGTAGTCGTCTTCTTCGTCGTCGTCGTCTTCGTCGTCGTCATCTTCGTCGTCGTCGTCCTCTTCGTCGTCGTCGTCTTCGTCGTCGTCTTCGTCGTCGTCGTCGTCTTCGTTGTCGTCATCTTCGTCGTCGTCGTCCTCTTCGTCGTCGTCGTCTTCGTCGTCGTCGTCGTCGTCTTCGGCGTCGTCGTCTTCGGCGTCGTCGTCTTCGTCGTCGTCGTCTTCGTCGTCGTCGTCGTCGTCGTCGTCTTCGTCGTCGTCGTCTTCGTCGTCGTCGTCTTCGTCGTCGTCGTCTTCGTCGTCGTCGTCTTCGTCGTCGTCGTCTTCGTCGTCGTCGTCTTCGTCGTCGTCGTCTTCGTCGTCGTCGTCTTCGTCGTCGTCGTCTTCGTCGTCCTCGTCTTCGTCGTCGTCGTCTTCGTCGTCGTCTTCTTCGTCGTCGTCGTCTTCGTCGTCGTCGTCTTCGTCGTCCTCGTCGTCGTCTTCGTCGTCGTCGTCCTTGTCGTCGTCGTCTTCGTCGTCGTCGTCTTCATCGTCGTCTTCGTCGTCGCCGTCTTCGTCGTCGCCATTTTCGTCGTCGTTGTCTTCGTCGTCGTCTTCTTCGTCGTCGTTTTCTTCGTCGTCGTCTTCTTCATCGTCGTCTTCTTCGTCGTCGTCTTCTTCGTCGTCGTCTTCTTCATCGTCGTCGTCTTCGTCGTCGTCGTCTTTGTCGTCGTCTTCTTCGTCGTCGTCGTCTTCGTCGTCATCTTCTTCGTCGTCATCGTCTTCACCGTTGTCTTCTTCGTCGTCGTCTTTGTCTCCTTCTTCTTCGTCGTCGTCTTCTTCGTCGTCGTCGTCTTCGTAGTCGTCTTCTTCGTCATCGTCGTCTTCGTCGTCGTCATCTTCGTCGTCGTCGTCCTCTTCGTCGTCGTCGTCTTCGTCGTCGTCTTCGTCGTCGTCGTCGTCTTCGTTGTCGTCATCTTCGTCGTCGTCGTCCTCTTCGTCATCGTCGTCTTCGTCGTCGTCGTCGTCGTCTTCGGCGTCGTCGTCTTCGGCGTCGTCTTCTTCGTCGTCGTCGTCTTCGTCCTCGTCGTCGTCGTCGTCGTCTTCGTCGTCGTCGTCTTCGTCGTCGTCGTCTTCGTCGTCGTCGTCTTCGTCGTCGTCGTCTTCGTCGTCGTCGTCTTCTTCGTCGTCGTCTTCGTCGTCGTCGTCTTCGTCGTCGTCGTCTTCGTCGTCGTCGTCTTCGTCGTCCTCGTCTTCGTCGTCGTCGTCTTCGTCGTCGTCTTCTTCGTCGTCGTCGTCTTCGTCGTCGTCGTCTTCGTCGTCCTCGTCGTCGTCTTCGTCGTCGTCGTCCTTGTCGTCGTCGTCTTCGTCGTCGTCGTCTTCATCGTCGTCTTCGTCGTCGCCGTCTTTGTCGTCGCCGTTTTCGTCGTCGTTGTCTTCGTCGTCGTCGTCTTCGTCGTCGTCTTCTTCGTCGTCGTCATCTTCTTCGTCGTCGTCGTCTTCGTCGTCGTCGTCTTCGTCGTCGTCGTCTTCGTCGTCGTCTTCTTCGTCGTCGTCTTCTTCGTCGTCGACTTCTTCGTCGTCGTCTTCTTCGTCGTCGTCTTCTTCGTCGTCGTCTTCTTCGTCGTCGTCTTCTTCGTCGTCGTCTTCTTCGTCGTCGTCTTCTTCGTCGTCGTCTTCTTCGTCGTCGTCTTCTTCGTCGTCGTCTTCTTCGTCGTCGTCTTCTTCGTCGTCGTCGTCTTCGTCGTCGTCGTCTTCGTCGTCGTCTTCTTCGTCGTCGTCGTCTTCGTCGTCGTCGTCTTCGTCGTCGTCTTCTTCGTCGTCGTCTTCTTCGTCGCCGTCGTCTTCGTCGTCGTCTTCTTCGTCGTCGTCGTCTTCGTCGTCGTCGTCTTCGTCGTCGTCTTCTTCGTCGTCGTCGTCTTTGTCGTCTTCTTCGTCCTCGTCTTCTTCGTCGTCGTCGTCTTCGTCGTCGTCTTCTTCGTCGTTGTCGTCTTCGTCGTCGTCGTCTTCGTCGTCGTCGTCGTCTTCGTCGTCGTCGTCGTCTTCGTCGTCGTCGTCTTCGTCGTCGTCTTCGTCGTCGTCGTCTTCTTCGTCGTCATCTTCTTCATCTTCGTCTTCTTCGTCGTCGTCTTCTTCGTCGTCGTCTTCGTCGTCGTCTTCTTCGTCGTCGTCTTCTTCGTCGTCGTCTTCGTCGTCGTCATCTTCGTCGTCGTCGTCCTCTTCGTCGTCGTCGTCTTCGTCGTCGTCTTCGTCGTCGTCGTCGTCTTCGTTGTCGTCATCTTCGTCGTCGTCGTCCTCTTCGTCATCGTCGTCTTCGTCGTCGTCGTCGTCGTCTTCGGCGTCGTCGTCTTCGGCGTCGTCTTCTTCGTCGTCGTCGTCTTCGTCCTCGTCGTCGTCGTCGTCGTCTTCGTCGTCGTCGTCTTCGTCGTCGTCGTCTTCGTCGTCGTCGTCTTCGTCGTCGTCGTCTTCGTCGTCGTCGTCTTCTTCGTCGTCGTCTTCGTCGTCGTCGTCTTCGTCGTCGTCGTCTTCGTCGTCGTCGTCTTCGTCGTCCTCGTCTTCGTCGTCGTCGTCTTCGTCGTCGTCTTCTTCGTCGTCGTCGTCTTCGTCGTCGTCGTCTTCGTCGTCCTCGTCGTCGTCTTCGTCGTCGTCGTCCTTGTCGTCGTCGTCTTCGTCGTCGTCGTCTTCATCGTCGTCTTCGTCGTCGCCGTCTTTGTCGTCGCCGTTTTCGTCGTCGTTGTCTTCGTCGTCGTCGTCTTCGTCGTCGTCTTCTTCGTCGTCGTCATCTTCTTCGTCGTCGTCGTCTTCGTCGTCGTCGTCTTCGTCGTCGTCGTCTTCGTCGTCGTCTTCTTCGTCGTCGTCTTCTTCGTCGTCGACTTCTTCGTCGTCGTCTTCTTCGTCGTCGTCTTCTTCGTCGTCGTCTTCTTCGTCGTCGTCTTCTTCGTCGTCGTCTTCTTCGTCGTCGTCTTCTTCGTCGTCGTCTTCTTCGTCGTCGTCTTCTTCGTCGTCGTCTTCTTCGTCGTCGTCTTCTTCGTCGTCGTCGTCTTCGTCGTCGTCGTCTTCGTCGTCGTCTTCTTCGTCGTCGTCGTCTTCGTCGTCGTCGTCTTCGTCGTCGTCTTCTTCGTCGTCGTCTTCTTCGTCGCCGTCGTCTTCGTCGTCGTCTTCTTCGTCGTCGTCGTCTTCGTCGTCGTCGTCTTCGTCGTCGTCTTCTTCGTCGTCGTCGTCTTTGTCGTCTTCTTCGTCCTCGTCTTCTTCGTCGTCGTCGTCTTCGTCGTCGTCTTCTTCGTCGTTGTCGTCTTCGTCGTCGTCGTCTTCGTCGTCGTCGTCGTCTTCGTCGTCGTCGTCGTCTTCGTCGTCGTCGTCTTCGTCGTCGTCTTCGTCGTCGTCGTCTTCTTCGTCGTCATCTTCTTCATCTTCGTCTTCTTCGTCGTCGTCTTCTTCGTCGTCGTCTTCGTCGTCGTCTTCTTCGTCGTCGTCTTCTTCGTCGTCGTCTTCTTCGTCGTCGTCTTCTTCGTCGTCGTCTTCTTCGTCGTCGTCTTCTTCTTCGTCGTCTTCTTCGTCGTCGTCTTCTTCGTCGTCGTCTTCTTCGTCGTCGTCTTCTTCGTCGTCGTCTTCGTCGTTCTCTTCTTCGTCGTCGTCTTCTTCGTCGTCGTCGTCTTCGTCGTCGTCATCTTCGTCGTCGTCTTCTTCGTCATCGTCGTCTTCGTCGTCGTCGTCTTCGTCGTCGTCTTCTTCGTCGTGGTCGTCTTCGTCGTCGTCGTCTTCGTCGTCGTCTTCTTCGTCGTCGTCTTCTTCATCGTCGTCGTCTTCGTCGTCGTCTTCTTCATCGTCGTCGTCTTCGTCGTCATCTTCTTCGTCGTCCTCGTCTTCGTCGTTGTCTTCTTCGTCGTCGTCGTCTTTGTCTTCTTCTTCTTCATCGTCGTCTTCTTCGTCGTCGTCGTCTTCGTCGTCGTCTTCTTCGTCGTCGTCGTCGTTGTCTTCGTCGTCGTCATCTTCGTCGTCGTCGTCCTCTTCGTCGTCGTCGTCTTCGTCGTCGTCTTCGTCGTCGTCGTCTTCTTCGTTGTCGTCTTCTTCATCTTCGTCTTCTTCGTCTTCATCTTCTTCGTCATCGTCTTCGTCGTCGTCTTCGTCGTCGTCTTCTTCGTCGTCGTCGTCTTCGTCGTCGTCTTCGTCGTCTTCGTCGTCGTCTTCTTCGTCGTCGTCTTCTTCGTCGTCGTCTTCTTCGTCGTCGTCTTCTTCGTCGTCGTCTTCTTCGTCGTCGTCTTCTTCGTCGTCGTCTTCTTCGTCGTCGTCGTCTTCGTCGTCGTCGTCTTCGTCGTCGTCTTCTTCGTCATCGTCGTCTTCGTCGTCGTCGTCTTCGTCGTCGTCTTCTTCGTCGTCGTCGTCTTCGTCGTCGTCGTCTTCGTCGTCGTCTTCTTCGTCGTCGTCTTCTTCGTCGTCGTCGTCTTCGTCGTCGTCGTCTTCGTCGTCATCTTCTTCGTCGTCGTCTTCTTCGTCGCCGTCGTCTTCGTCGTCGTCTTCTTCGTCGTCGCCGTCTTCGTCGTCGTCGTCTTCGTTGTCGTCTTCTTCGTCGTCGTCGTCTTTGTCGTCTTCTTCGTCCTCGTCTTCTTCGTCGTCGTCTTCGTCGTCGTCTTCTTCGTCGTCGTCGTCTTCGTCGTCGTCGTCTTCGTCGTCGTCGTCGTCTTCGTCATCGTCGTCGTCTTCGTCGTCGTCGTCTTCGTCGTCGTCTTCGTCGTCGTCGTCTTCTTCGTCGTCGTCTTCTTCGTCTTCGTCTTCTTCGACGTCATCTTCTTCGTCGTCGTCTTCGTCGTCGTCTTCTTCGTCGTCGTCTTCTTCATCGTCGTCTTCTTCGTCGTCGTCTTCTTCGTCGTCGTCTTCTTCTTCGTCGTCTTCTTCGTCGTCGTCTTCTTCGTCGTCGTCTTCTTCGTCGTCGTCTTCTTCGTCGTCGTCTTCTTCGTCGTCCTCTTCTTCGTCGTCATCTTCTTCGTCGTCGTCGTCTTCGTCGTCGTCGTCTTCGTCGTCGTCTTCTTCGTCGTCGTCGTCTTCGTCGTCGTCGTCTTCATCGTCGTCTTCTTTGTCGTGGTTGTCTTCGTCGTCGTCGTCTTCGTCATCGTCTTCTTCGTCGTCGTCTTCTTCGTCGTCGTCGTCTTCGTCGTCGTCTTCTTCGTCGTCGTCGTCTTCGTCGTCAACTTCTTCGTCGTCATCGTCTTCACCGTTGTCTTCTTCGTCGTCGTCGTCTTTGTCTTCTTCTTCTTCGTCGTCGTCTTCTTCGTCGTCGTCGGCTTCGTCGTCGTCTTCTTCGTCGTCGTCATCTTCGTTGTCGTCGTCCTCTTCGTCGTCGTCGTCTTCGTCGTCGTCTTCGTCGTCGTCGTCGTCTTCGTTGTCGTCTTCTTCGTCGTCGTCGTCTTCGTCGTCGTCTTTGTCGTCGTCGTCTTCGTCGTCGTCGTCTTCGTCGTCGTCGTCTTCGTCGTCGTCGTCTTCGTCGTCGTCTTCTTCGTCGTCGTCTTCTTCGTCGTCGTCTTCTTCGTCGTCGTCTTCTTCGTCGTCGTCTTCTTCGTCGTCGTCTTCTTCGTCGTCGTCTTCTTCGTCGTCGTCTTCTTCGTCGTCGTCTTCTTCGTCGTCGTCTTCTTCGTCGTCGTCGTCTTCGTCGTCGTCTTCTTCGTCGTCGTCGTCTTCGTCGTCGTCGTCTTCGTCGTCGTCTTCTTCGTCGTCGTCGTCTTCGTCTTCGTCGTCGTCTTCTTCGTCGTCGTCTTCTTCGTCGTCGTCTTCTTCGTCTTCGTCGTCTTCGTCGTCGTCGTCTTCATCGTCGTCTTCTTCGTCGTCGTCGTCTTCGTCGTCGTCGTCTTCGTCGTCGTCTTCTTCGTCGTCGTCGTCTTCGTCGTCGTCGTCTTCGTCGTCGTCTTCTTTGTCGTCGTCTTCTTCGTCGCCGTCGTCTTCGTCGTCGTCTTCTTCGTCGTCGTCGTCGTCTTCGTCGTCGTCGTCTTCGTCGTCGTCTTCTTCGTCGTCGTCGTCTTTGTCGTCTTCTTCGTCCTCGTCTTCTTCGTCGTCGTCGTCTTCGTCGTCGTCTTCTTCTTCGTCGTCGTCTTCGTCGTCGTCGTCTTCGTCGTCGTCGTCGTCTTCGTCGTCTTCGTCGTCTTCGTCGTCGTCGTCTTTGTCGTCGTCTTCGTCGTCGTCGTCTTCTTCGTCGTCGTCTTCTTCGTCTTCGTCTTCTTCGTCGTCGTCTTCTTCGTCGTCGTCTTCGTCGTCGTCTTCGTCGTCGTCTTCTTCGTCGTTGTCTTCTTCGTCGTCGTCTTCTTCGTCGTCGTCTTCTTCGTCGTTGTCTTCTTCTTCGTCGTCTTCTTCGTCGTCGTCTTCTTCGTCGTCGTCTTCTTCATCGTCGTCTTCTTCGTCGTCGTCTTCTTCGTCGTCCTCTTCTTCGTCGTCGTCTTCTTCGTCGTCGTCTTCGTCGTCGTCGTCTTCGTCGTCGTCTTCTTCGTCGTCGTCGTCTTCGTCGTCGTCATCTTCGTCGTCGTTTTCTTCGTCGTGGTCGTCTTCGTCGTCGTCGTCTTCGTCGTCGTCTTCTTCGTCATCGTCTTCTTCGTCGTCGTCGTCTTCGTCGTCGTCTTCTTCATCGTCGTCGTCTTCGTCGTCATCTTCTTCGTCGTCATCGTCTTCGTCGTAGTCTTCTTCGTCGTCGTCGTCTTTGTCTTCTTCTTCTTCGTCGTCGTCTTCTTCGTCGTCGTCGTCTTCGTTGTCGTCTTCTTCGTCGTCGTCGTCTTCGTCGTCGTCATCTTCGTCGTCGTCGTCCTCTTTGTCGTCGTCGTCTTCGTCGTCGTCTTCGTCGTCGTCGTCTTCTTCGTCGTCGTCTTCTTCATCTTCGTCTTCTTCGTCTTCATCTTCTTCGTCGTCGTCTTCGTCGTCGTCTTCGTCGTCGTCTTCTTCATCGTCGTCGTCTTCGTCGTCGTCTTCGTCGTCTTCGTCGTCGTCTTCTTCGTCGTCGTCTTCTTCGTCGTCGTCTTCTTCGTCGTCGTCTTCTTCGTCGTCGTCTTCTTCGTCGTCGTCTTCTTCGTCGTCGTCTTCTTCGTCGTCGTCTTCTTCGTCGTCGTCGTCTTCGTCGTCGTCGTCTTCGTCGTCGTCTTCTTTGTCGTCGTCGTCTTCGTCGTCGTCGTCTTCGTCGTCGTCTTCTTCGTCGTCGTCGTCGTCTTCGTCGTCGTCTTCTTCGTCGTCGTCTTCTTCGTCGTCGTCGTCTTCGTCGTCGTCGTCTTCGTCGTCGTCTTCTTCGTCGTCGTCTTCTTCGTCGCCGTCGTCTTCGTCGTCGTCTTCTTCATCGTCATCTTCTTCGTCGTCGTCTTCTTCGTCGTCCTCTTCTTCGTCGTCGTCTTCTTCGTCGTCGTCTTCGTCGTGGTCGTCTTCGTCGTCGTCGTCTTCGTCGTCGTCTTCTTCGTCTTCGTCTTCTTCGACGTCATCTTCTTCGTCGTCGTCTTCGTCGTCGTCTTCTTCGTCGTCGTCTTCTTCATCGTCGTCTTCTTCGTCGTCGTCTTCTTCGTCGTCGTCTTCTTCTTCGTCGTCTTCTTCGTCGTCGTCTTCTTCGTCGTCGTCTTCTTCGTCGTCGTCTTCTTCGTCGTCGTCTTCTTCGTCGTCCTCTTCTTCGTCGTCATCTTCTTCATCGTCATCTTCTTCGTCGTCGTCGTCTTCGTCGTCGTCGTCTTCGTCGTCGTCTTCTTCGTCGTCGTCGTCTTCGTCGTCGTCGTCTTCATCGTCGTCTTCTTTGTCGTGGTTGTCTTCGTCGTCGTCGTCTTCGTCATCGTCTTCTTCGTCGTCGTCTTCTTCGTCGTCGTCGTCTTCGTCGTCGTCTTCTTCGTCGTCGTCGTCTTCGTCGTCAACTTCTTCGTCGTCATCGTCTTCACCGTTGTCTTCTTCGTCGTCGTCGTCTTTGTCTTCTTCTTCTTCGTCGTCGTCTTCTTCGTCGTCGTCGGCTTCGTCGTCGTCTTCTTCGTCGTCGTCATCTTCGTTGTCGTCGTCCTCTTCGTCGTCGTCGTCTTCGTCGTCGTCTTCGTTGTCGTCGTCGTCTTCGTTGTCGTCTTCTTCGTCGTCGTCGTCTTCGTCGTCGTCTTTGTCGTCGTCGTCGTCTTCGTCGTCGTCGTCTTCGTCGTCGTCGTCTTCGTCGTCGTCGTCTTCGTCGTCGTCTTCTTCGTCGTCGTCTTCTTCGTCGTCGTCTTCTTCGTCGTCGTCTTCTTCGTCGTCGTCTTCTTCGTCGTCGTCTTCTTCGTCGTCGTCTTCTTCGTCGTCGTCTTCTTCGTCGTCGTCTTCTTCGTCGTCGTCTTCTTCGTCGTCGTCGTCTTCGTCGTCGTCTTCTTCGTCGTCGTCGTCTTCGTCGTCGTCGTCTTCGTCGTCGTCTTCTTCGTCGTCGTCGTCTTCGTCTTCGTCGTCGTCTTCTTCGTCGTCGTCTTCTTCGTCGTCGTCTTCTTCGTCTTCGTCGTCTTCGTCGTCGTCGTCTTCGTCGTCGTCTTCTTCGTCGTCGTCGTCTTCGTCGTCGTCGTCTTCGTCGTCGTCTTCTTCGTCGTCGTCGTCTTCGTCGTCGTCGTCTTCGTCGTCGTCTTCTTTGTCGTCGTCGTCTTTGTCGTCTTCTTCGTCCTCGTCTTCTTCGTCGTCGTCGTCTTCGTCGTCGTCTTCTTCTTCGTCGTCGTCTTCGTCGTCGTCGTCTTCGTCGTCGTCGTCTTCGTCGTCTTCGTCGTCGTCGTCTTTGTCGTCGTCTTCGTCGTCGTCGTCTTCTTCGTCGTCGTCTTCTTCGTCTTCGTCTTCTTCGTCGTCGTCTTCTTCGTCGTCGTCTTCGTCGTCGTCTTCTTCATCGTTGTCTTCTTCGTCGTCGTCTTCTTCGTCGTCGTCTTCTTCGTCGTTGTCTTCTTCTTCGTCGTCTTCTTCGTCGTCGTCTTCTTCGTCGTCGTCTTCTTCATCGTCGTCTTCTTCGTCGTCGTCTTCTTCGTCGTCCTCTTCTTCGTCGTCGTCTTCTTCGTCGTCGTCTTCGTCGTCGTCGTCTTCGTCGTCGTCTTCTTCGTCGTCGTCGTCTTCGTCGTCGTCATCTTCGTCGTCGTCTTCTTCGTCGTGGTCGTCTTCGTCGTCGTCGTCTTCGTCGTCGTCTTCTTCGTCATCGTCTTCTTCGTCGTCGTCGTCTTCGTCGTCGTCTTCTTCATCGTCGTCGTCTTCGTCGTCATCTTCTTCGTCGTCATCGTCTTCGTCGTTGTCTTCTTCGTCGTCGTCGTCTTTGTCTTCTTCTTCTTCGTCGTCGTCTTCTTCGTCGTCGTCGTCTTCGTTGTCGTCTTCTTCGTCGTCGTCGTCTTCGTCGTCGTCATCTTCGTCGTCGTCGTCCTCTTCGTCGTCGTCGTCTTCGTCGTCGTCTTCGTCGTCGTCGTCTTCTTCGTCGTCGTCTTCTTCATCTTCGTCTTCTTCGTCTTCATCTTCGTCTTCTTCGTCGTCTTCGTCGTCGTCTTCGTCGTCGTCTTCTTCATCGTCGTCGTCTTCGTCGTCGTCTTCGTCGTCTTCGTCGTCGTCTTCTTCGTCGTCGTCTTCTTCGTCGTCGTCTTCTTCGTCGTCGTCTTCTTCGTCGTCGTCTTCTTCGTCGTCGTCTTCTTCGTCGTCGTCTTCTTCGTCGTCGTCTTCTTCGTCGTCGTCGTCTTCGTCGTCGTCGTCTTCGTCGTCGTCTTCTTTGTCGTCGTCGTCTTCGTCGTCGTCGTCTTCGTCGTCGTCTTCTTCGTCGTCGTCGTCTTCGTCGTCGTCGTCTTCGTCGTCGTCTTCTTCGTCGTCGTCTTCTTCGTCGTCGTCGTCTTCGTCGTCGTCGTCTTCGTCGTCGTCTTCTTCGTCGTCGTCTTCTTCGTCGCCGTCGTCTTCGTCGTCGTCTTCTTCATCGTCATCTTCTTCGTCGTCGTCTTCTTCGTCGTCCTCTTCTTCGTCGTCGTCTTCTTCGTCGTCGTCTTCGTCGTCGTCATCTTCGTCGTCGTCTTCTTCGTCGTGGTCGTCTTCGTCGTCGTCGTCTTCGTCGTCGTCTTCTTCGTCATCGTCTTCTTCGTCGTCGTCGTCTTCGTCGTCGTCTTCTTCATCGTCGTCGTCTTCGTCGTCATCTTCTTCGTCGTCATCGTCTTCGTCATTGTCTTCTTCGTCGTCGTCGTCTTTGTCTTCTTCTTCTTCGTCGTCGTCGTCTTCGTCGTCGTCATCTTCGTCGTCGTCGTCCTCTTCGTCGTCATCGTCTTCGTCGTCGTCTTCGTCGTCGTCGTCTTCTTCGTCGTCGTCTTCTTCATCTTCATCTTCTTCGTCTTCATCTTCTTCGTCGTCGTCTTCGTCGTCATCTTCGTCGTCGTCTTCTTCATCGTCGTCGTCTTCGTCGTCGTCTTCGTCGTCTTCGTCGTCGTCTTCTTCGTCGTCGTCTTCTTCGTCGTCGTCGTCTTCGTCGTCGTCGTCTTCGTCGTCGTCTTCTTCGTCGTCGTCTTCTTCGTCGTCGTCGTCTTCGTCGTCGTCGCCTTCGTCGTCATCTTCTTCGTCGTCGTCTTCTTCGTCGCCGTCGTCTTCGTCGTCGTCTTCTTCGTCGTCGTCGTCTTCGTCGTCGTCGTCTTCGTTGTCGTCTTCTTCGTCGTCGTCGTCTTTGTCGTCTTCTTCGTCCTCGTCTTCTTCGTCGTCGTCGTCTTCGTCGTCGTCTTCTTCGTTGTCGTCGTCTTCGTCGTCGTCGTCTTCGTCGTCGTCGTTGTCTTCGTCGTCGTCGTCGTCTTCGTCGTCGTCGTCTTCGTCGTCGTCTTCGTCGTCGTCGTCTTCTTCGTCGTCGTCTTCTTCGTCTTCGTCTTCTTCGACGTCATCTTCTTCGTCGTCGTCTTCGTCGTCGTCTTCTTCGTCGTCGTCTTCTTCATCGTCGTCTTCTTCGTCGTCGTCTTCTTCGTCGTCGTCTTCTTCTTCGTCGTCTTCTTCGTCGTCGTCTTCTTCGTCGTCGTCTTCTTTGTCGTCGTCTTCTTCGTCGTCGTCTTCTTCGTCGTCCTCTTCTTCGTCGTCATCTTCTTCGTCGTCGTCGTCTTCGTCGTCGTCGTCTTCGTCGTCGTCTTCTTCGTCGTCGTCGTCTTCGTCGTCGTCGTCTTCATCGTCGTCTTCTTCGTCGTGGTCGTCTTCGTCGTCGTCGTCTTCGTCGTCGTCTTCTTCGTCGTCATCTTCTTCGTCGTCGTCGTCTTCGTCGTCGTCTTCTTCGTCGTCGTCGTCTTCGTCGTCATCTTCTTCGTCGTCATCGTCTTCACCGTTGTCTTCTTCGTCGTCGTCGTCTTTGTCTTCTTCTTCTTCGTCGTCGTCTTCTTCGTCGTCGTCGGCTTCGTCGTCGTCTTCTTCGTCGTCGTCATCTTCGTTGTCGTCGTCCTCTTCGTCGTCGTCGTCTTCGTCGTCGTCTTCGTCGTCGTCGTCGTCTTCGTTGTCGTCTTCTTCGTCGTCGTCGTCTTCGTCGTCGTCTTTGTCGTCGTCGTCGTCTTCGTCGTCGTCGTCTTCGTCGTCGTCGTCTTCGTCGTCGTCGTCTTCGTCGTCGTCTTCTTCGTCGTCGTCTTCTTCGTCGTCGTCTTCTTCGTCGTCGTCTTCTTCGTCGTCGTCTTCTTCGTCGTCGTCTTCTTCGTCGTCGTCTTCTTCGTCGTCGTCTTCTGCGTCGTCGTCTTCTTCGTCGTCGTCTTCTTCGTCGTCGTCGTCTTCGTCGTCGTCGTCTTCGTCGTCGTCTTCTTCGTCGTCGTCGTCTTCGTCGTCGTCGTCTTCGTCGTCGTCTTCTTCGTCGTCGTCGTCTTCGTCTTCGTCGTCGTCTTCTTCGTCGTCGTCTTCTTCGTCGTCGTCTTCTTCGTCTTCGTCGTCTTCGTCGTCGTCGTCTTCATCGTCGTCTTCTTCGTCGTCGTCGTCTTCGTCGTCGTCGTCTTCGTCGTCGTCTTCTTCGTCGTCGTCGTCTTTGTCGTCGTCGTCTTCGTCGTCGTCGTCTTCGTCGTCGTCTTCTTCGTCGTCGTCTTCTTCGTCGCCGTCGTCTTCGTCGTCGTCTTCTTCATCGTCGTCGTCTTCGTCGTCGTCGTCTTCGTCGTCGTCTTCTTCGTCGTCGTCGTCTTTGTCGTCTTCTTCGTCCTCGTCTTCTTCGTCGTCGTCGTCTTCGTCGTCGTCTTCTTCTTCGTCGTCGTCTTCGTCGTCGTCGTCTTCGTCGTCGTCGTCGTCTTCGTCGTCGTTGTCGTCTTCGTCGTCGTCGTCTTCGTCGTCGTCTTCGTCGTCGTCGTCTTCTTCGTCGTCGCCTTCTTCGTCTTCGTCTTCTTCGTCGTCGTCTTCTTCGTCGTCGTCTTCGTCGTCGTCTTCTTCGTCGTCGTCTTCTTCGTCGTCGTCTTCTTCGTCGTCGTCTTCTTCGTCGTCGTCTTCTTCTTCGTCGTCTTCTTCGTCGTCGTCTTCTTCGTCGTCGTCTTCTTCGTCGTCGTCTTCTTCGTCGTCGTCTTCTTCGTCGTCCTCTTCTTCGTCGTCGTCTTCTTCGTCGTCGTCTTCGTCGTCGTCTTCTTCGTCGTCGTCGTCTTCGTCATCGTCATCTTCGTCGTCGTCTTCTTCGTCGTGGTCGTCTTCGTCGTCGTCGTCTTCGTCGTCGTCTTCTTCGTCATCGTCTTCTTCGTCGTCGTCGTCTTCGTCGTCGTCTTCTTCATCGTCGTCGTCTTCGTCGTCATCTTCTTCGTCGTCGTCTTCGTCGTTGTCTTCTTCGTCGTCGTCGTCTTTGTCTTCGTCTTCTTCGTCGTCGTCTTCTTCGTCGTCGTCGTCTTCGTTGTCGTCTTCTTCGTCGTCGTCGTCTTCGTCGTCGTCATCTTCGTCGTCGTCGTCCTCTTCGTCGTCGTCGTCTTCGTCGTCGTCTTCGTCGTCGTCGTCTTCTTCGTCGTCGTCTTCTTCATCTTCGTCTTCTTCGTCTTCATCTTCTTTGTCGTCGTCTTCGTCGTCGTCTTCGTCGTCGTCTTCTTCATCGTCGTTGTCTTCGTCGTCGTCTTCGTCGTCTTCGTCGTCGTCTTCTTCGTCGTCGTCTTCTTCGTCGTCGTCTTCTTCGTCGTCGTCTTCTTCGTCGTCGTCTTCTTCGTCGTCGTCTTCTTCGTCGTCGTCTTCTTCGTCGTCGTCGTCTTCGTCGTCGTCGTCTTCGTCGTCGTCTTCTTTGTCGTCGTCGTCTTCGTCGTCGTCGTCTTCGTCGTCGTCTTCTTCGTCGTCGTCGTCTTCGTCGTCGTCGTCTTCATCGTCGTCTTCTTCGTCGTCGTCTTCTTCATCGTCGTCGTCTTCGTCGTCGTCGTCTTCGTCGTCGTCTTCTTCGTCGTCGTCTTCTTCGTCGCCGTCGTCTTCGTCGTCGTCTTCTTCGTCGTCGTCATCTTCGTTGTCGTCTTCTTCGTCGTCGTCGTCTTTGTCGTCTTCTTCGTCCTCGTCTTCTTCGTCGTCGTCGTCTTCGTCGTCATCTTCTTCGTCGTCGTCGTCTTCGTCGTCGTCGTCTTCGTCGTCGTCGTCGTCTTCGTCGTCGTCGTCGTCTTCGTCGTCGTCGTCTTCGTCGTCGTCTTCGTCGTCGTCGTCTTCTTCGTCGTCGTCGTCTTCGTCTTCGTCTTCTTCGTCGTCGTCTTCTTCGTCGTCGTCTTCGTCGTCGTCTTCTTCGTCGTCGTCTTCTTCGTCGTCGTCTTCTTCATCGTCGTCTTCTTCGTCGTCGTCTTCTTCTTCGTCGTCTTCTTCGTCGTCGTCTTCTTCGTCGTCGTCTTCTTCGTCGTCGTCTTCTTCGTCGTCGTCTTCTTCGTCGTCCTCTTCTTCGTCGTCCTCTTCTTCGTCGTCGTCGTCTTCGTCGTCGTCGTCTTCGTCGTCGTCTTCTTCGTCGTCGTCGTCTTCGTCGTCGTCGTCTTCGTCGTCGTCTTCTTCGTCGTGGTCGTCTTCGTCGTCGTCGTCTTCGTCGTCGTCTTCTTCGTCGTCGTCTTCTTCGTCGTCGTCGTCTTCGTCGTCGTCTTCTTCGTCGTCGTCGTCTTCGTCGTCATCTTCTTCGTCGTCATCGTCTTCACCGTTGTCTTCTTCGTCGTCGTCATCTTTGTCTTCTTCTTCTTCGTCGTCGTCTTCTTCGTCGTCGTCGTCTTCGTCGTCGTCTTCTTCGTCGTCGTCGTCTTCGTCGTCGTCATCTTCGTCGTTGTCGTCCTCTTCGTCGTCGTCGTCTTCGTCGTCGTCTTCGTCGTCGTCGTCGTCTTCGTTGTCATCTTCTTCGTCGTCGTCGTCTTCGTCGTCGTCTTCGTCGTCGTCGTCTTCGTCGTCATCTTCTTCGTCGTCGTCTTCTTCGTCGTCGTCTTCTTCGTCGTCGTCTTCTTCGTCGTCGTCTTCTTCGTCGTCGTCTTCGTCGTCGTCGTCTTCGTCGTCGTCTTCTTCGTCGTCGTTGTCTTCGTCGTCGTCTTCTTCATCGTCGTCGTCTTCGTCATCGTCTTCTTCGTCGTCGTCGTCTTCGTCGTCGTCGTCTTCGTCGTCGTCGTCTTCGTCGTCGTCGTCTTCGTCGTCGTCTTCTTCGTCGTCGTCTTCTTCGTCGTCGTCTTCTTCGTCGTCGTCTTCTTCGTCGTCGTCTTCTTCGTCGTCGTCGTCTTCGTCGTCGTCTCCTTCGTCGTCGTCGTCTTCGTCGTCGTCTTCTTCGTCGTCGTCTTCTTCGTCGTCGTCGTCTTCGTCGTCGTCTTCTTCGTCTTCATCGTCTTCGTCGTCGTCGTCTTCGTCATCGTCGTTTTCGTCGTCGTCGTCTTCGTCGTCGTCTTATTCATCGTCGTCGTCTTCGTCGTCGTCGTCTTCGTCGTCGTCGTCTTCGTCGTCGTCGTCTTCGTCGTCGTCGTCTTCGTCGTCGTCTTCTTCTTCATCGTCGTCGTCGTCTTCGTCGTCGTCTTCGTCGTCGTCGTCTTCGTCGTCGTCGTCTTCGTCGTCGTCGTCTTCGTCGTCGTCTTCGTCGTCGTCGTCTTCGTCGTCGTCGTCTTCGTCATCGTCGTCTTCTTCGTCGTCGTCTTCTTCCTCGTCGTCTTCTTCGTCGTCGTCTTCTTCGTCGTCGTCTTCGTCTTCGTCGTCGTCGTCTTCGTCGTCGTCTTCTTCGTCGTCGTCGTCTTCGTCGTCGTCGTCTTCGTCGTCGTCTTCTTCATCGTCGTCGTCGTCTTCGTCGTCGTCGACTTCGTCGTCGTCTTCTTCGTCGTCGTCGTCTTCGGCGTCGTCTTCTTCGTCGTCGTCTTCTTCGTCGTCGTCTTCTTCGTCGTCGTCGTCTTCGTCGTCGTCGACTTCGTCGTCGTCTTCTTCGTCGTCGTCTTCTTCGTCGTCGTCGTCTTCGTCGTCGTCTTCTTCGTCGTCGTCTTCTTCGTCGTCGTCGTCTTCGTCGTCGTCTTCGTCGTCGTCGTCTTCGTCGTCGTCGTCTTCGTCTTCTTTGTCGTCGTCGTCTTCGTCGTCATCTTCTTTGTCGTCATCGTCTTCACCGTTGTCTTCTTCGTCGTTGTCGTCTTTGTCTTCTTCTTCTTCGTCGTCGTCTTCTTCGTCGTCGTCGTCTTCGTCGTCGTCTTCTTCGTCGTCGTCATCTTCGTCATCGTCGTCCTCTTCGTCGTCGTCGTCTTCGTCGTCGTCTTCGTCGTCGTCGTCGTCTTCGTTGTCGTCTTCTTCGTCGTCGTCGTCTTCGTCGTCGTCTTTGTCGTCGTTGTCGTCTTCGTCGTCGTCGTCTTCGTCGTCGTCGTCTTCGTCGTCGTCTTCTTCGTCGTCGTCTTCTTCGTCGTCGTCTTCTTCGTCGTCGTCTTCTTCGTCGTCGTCTTCTTCGTCGTCGTCTTCTTCGTCGTCGTCTTCTTCGTCGTCGTCTTCTTCGTCGTCGTCTTCTTCGTCGTCGTCTTCTTCGTCGTCGTCTTCTTCGTCGTCGTCTTCTTCGTCGTCGTCTTCTTCGTCGTCGTCTTCTTCGTCCTCGTCTTCTTCGTCGTCGTCGTCTTCGTCGTCGTCGTCTTCGTCGTCGTCGTCTTCGTCGTCGTCTTCTTCGTCGTCGTCGTCTTCGTCGTCGTCGTCTTCGTCGTCGTCTTCTTCGTCGTCATCTTCTTCGTCGTCGTCTTCTTCGTCTTCGTCGTCTTCGTCGTCGTCGTCTTCGTCGTCGTCTTCTTCGTCGTCGTCGTCTTCGTCGTCGTCGTCTTCGTCGTCGTCGTCTTCGTCGTCGTCGTCTTCGTCGTCGTCGTCTTCGTCGTCGTCTTCTTCGTCGTCGTCTTCTTCGTCGCCGTCGTCTTCGTCGTCGTCTTCTTCGTCGTCGTCGTCTTCGTCGTCGTCGTCTTCGTCGTCGTCTTCTTCGTCGTCGTCGTCTTTGTCGTCTTCTTCATCCTCGTCTTCTTCGTCGTCGTCGTCTTCGTCGTCGTCTTCTTCGTCGTCGTCGTCTTCATCGTCGTCGTCGTCGTCGTCTTCGTCGTCGTCGTCGTCTTCGTCGTCGTCGTCTTCGTCGTCGTCTTCGTCATCGTCGTCTTCTTCGTCGTCGTCTTCTTCGTCTTCGTCTTCTTCGTCGTCGTCTTCTTCGTCGTCGTCTTCGTCGTCGTCTTCTTCGTCGTCGTCTTCTTCGTCGTCGTCTTCTTCGTCGTCGTCTTCTTCGTCGTCGTCTTCTTCTTCGTCGTCTTCTTCTTCGTCGTCTTCTTCGTCGTCGTCTTCTTCATCGTCGTCTTCTTCGTCGTCGTCTTCTTCATCGTCCTCTTCTTCGTCGTCGTCTTCTTCGTCGTCGTCGTCTTCGTCGTCGTCGTCTTCGTCGTCGTCTTCTTCGTCGTCGTCGTCTTCGTCGTCGTCGTCTTCGTCGTCGTCTTCTTCGTCGTGGTCGTCTTCGTCGTCGTCGTCTTCGTCGTCGTCTTCTTCGTCATCGTCTTCTTCGTCGTCGTCGTCTTCATCGTCGTCTTCTTCATCGTCATCATCTTCATCGTCATCTTCTTCGTCGTCATCGTCTTCGTCGTTGTCTTCTTCGTCGTCGTTGTCTTTGTCTTCTACTTCTTCGTCGTTGTCTTCTTCGTCGTCGTCGTCTTCGTCGTCGTCTTCTTCGTCGTCGTCGTCTTCGTCGTCGTCATCTTCGTCGTCGTCGTCCTCTTCGTCGTCGTCGTCTTCGTCGTCGTCTTCGTCGTCGTCGTCTTCTTCGTCGTCGTCTTCTTCATCTTCGTCTTCTTCGTCTTCATCTTCTTCGTCGTCGTCTTCGTCGTCGTCTTCGTCGTCGTCTTCTTCATCGTCGTCGTCTTCGTCGTCGTCTTCTTCGTCGTCGTCTTCTTCGTCGTCTTCTTCGTCGTCGTCGTCTTCTTCGTCGTCGTCTTCTTCGTCGTCGTCTTCTTCGTCGTCGTCTTCTTCGTCGTCGTCGTCTTCGTCATCGTCGTCTTCGTCGTCGTCTTCTTCGTCGTCGTCGTCTTCATCGTCGTCGTCTTCGTCGTCGTCTTCTTCGTCGTCGTCGTCTTCGTCGTCGTCGTCTTCGTCGTCGTCGTCTTCTTCGTCGTCGTCTTCTTCGTCGTCGTCGTCTTCGTCGTCGTCTTCTTCGTCGTCGTCTTCTTCGTCGTCGTCTTCTTCGTCGCCGTCGTCTTCGTCGTCGTCTTCTTTGTCGTCGTCGTCTTCGTTGTCGTCTTCTTCGTCGTCGTCGTATTTGTCGTCTTCTTCGTCCTCGTCTTCTTCGTCGTCGTCTTCTTCGTCGTAGTCTTCTTCGTCGTCGTCGTCTTCGTCGTCGTCTTCGTCGTCGTCGTCTTCGTCGTCGTCGTCGTCGTCTTCGTCGTCGTCGTCGTCATCTTCGTCGTCGTCTTCTTCGACGACGCCGAAGAAGATGACGACGAAGAAGACGACGACGAAGACGACGACGATGAAGAAGACGACGACGAAGACGACGACGATGAAGAAGACGACGACGAAGAAGACGACGACGAAGTCGACGACGACGAAGACGACGACGACGAAGAAGACGACGACGACGAAGAAGACGACGACGAAGAAGACGACGCCGAAGACGACGATGACGAAGAAGACGACGACGAAGTCGACGACGACGAAGACGACGACGACGAAGACGACGACGACGAAGACGACGACGACGAAGACGACGACGACGAAGACGACGACGACGAAGAAGACGACGACGAAGACGATGACGACGACGAAGACGAAGACGACGACGAAGAAGACGACGACGAAGAAGACGACGAGGAAGAAGACGACGAGGAAGAAGACGACGACGACGAAGACGACGACGACGAAGACGACGACGACGAAGAAGACGACGACGACGAAGACGACGACGACGAAGACGACGACGACGACGACGAAGACGACGACGACGAAGAAGACGACGACGAAGACGACGACGACGAAGAAGACGACGACGAAGACGACGACGACGAAGACGACGACGACGACGACGAAGAAGACGACGACGAAGACGACGACGACGAAGACGACGATGACGAAGACGACGACGACGAAGAAGACGACGACGAAGACGACGACGACGAAGACGACGACGTAGACGACGACGATGAAGAAGACGACGACGAAGAAGACGACGACGAAGACGACGACGACGAAGAAGACGACGACGAAGAAGACGACGACAAAGTCGACGACGACGAAGACGACGACGACGAAGAAGACGACGCCGAAGAAGACGACGACGAAGACGACGCCGAAGACGACGACGACGAAGAAGACGACGACGATGACGACGACGACGAAGACGACGACGATGAAGAAGACGACGACGAAGACGACGACGACGACGAAGACGAAGACGACGACGAAGAAGACGACGACGAAGAAGACGACGAGGAAGAAGACGACGACGAAGAAGACGACGACGACGAAGACGACGACGACGAAGACGACGACGACGAAGACGACGACGACGAAGAAGACGACGACGACGAAGAAGACGACGACGACGAAGACGACGACGACGAAGACGACGACGACGAAGAAGACGACGACGAAGACGACGACGACGAAGACGACGACGACGAAGAAGACGACGACGAAGACGACGACGACGAAGACGACGACGACGAAGACGACGACGACGAAGACGACGACGACGAAGACGACGACGACGAAGACGACGACGACGAAGACGACGACGACGAAGACGACGACGACGAAGACGACGACGACGAAGACGACGACGACGAAGAAGACGACGACGAAGACGACGACGACGAAGAAGACGACGACGAAGACGACGACGACGAAGAAGACGACGACGAAGACGATGACGACGACGAAGACGAAGACGACGACGAAGAAGACGACGACGAAGAAGACGACGAGGAAGAAGACGACGAGGAAGAAGACGACGACGACGAAGACGACGACGACGAAGACGACGACGACGAAGAAGACGACGACGACGAAGACGACGACGACGAAGACGACGACGACGAAGACGACGACGACGAAGAAGACGACGACGAAGACGACGACGACGAAGAAGACGACGACGAAGACGACGACGACGAAGAAGACGACGACGAAGACGACGACGACGACGACGAAGAAGACGACGACGAAGACGACGACGACGAAGACGACGACGACGAAGACGACGACGACGAAGAAGACGACGACGAAGACGACGACGACGAAGACGACGACGTAGACGACGACGACGAAGAAGACGACGACGAAGAAGACGACGACGAAGACGACGACGACGAAGAAGACGACGACGAAGAAGACGACGACAAAGTCGACGACGACGAAGACGACGACGGCGAAGAAGACGACGCCGAAGAAGACGACGACGAAGACGACGCCGAAGACGACGACGACGAAGAAGACGACGACGATGACGACGACGACGAAGACGACGACGACGACGAAGACGAAGACGACGACGAAGAAGACGACGACGAAGAAGACGACGAGGAAGAAGACGACGACGAAGAAGACGACGACGACGAAGACGACGACGACGAAGACGACGACGACGAAGACGACGACGACGAAGACGACGATGACGAAGACGACGACGACGAAGACGACGACGACGAAGAAGACGACGAAGAAGATGACGACGACGAAGAAGACGACGACGAAGACGAAGACGACGACGACGAAGAAGACGACGACGAAGACGATGACGACGAAGACGACGACGACGAAGACGATGACGACGAAGAAGACGACGACGAAGACGACGACGACGAAGACGACGACGAAGACGACGACGACGAAGAAGACGACGACGAAGAAGACGACGACGAAGACGACGACGACGAAGAAGACGATGATGAAGAAGACGACGACGAAGTCGCCGACGACGAAGACGACGACGACGAAGAAGACGACGACGAAGAAGACGACGACGAAGAAGACGACGCCGAAGACGACGACGACGAAGAAGACGATGACGAAGTCGACGACGACGAAGACGACGACGACGAAGAAGACGACGACGAAGATGACAACGACGAAGACGACAACGACGAAGAAGACGACGACGAAGACGACGACGACGACGAAGACGAAGCGACGACGAAGAAGACGACAAGGAAGAAGACGACGACGAAGAAGACGACGACGAAGACGACGACGACGAAGACGACGACGACGAAGACGACGACGACGAAGACGACGACGACGAAGAAGACGACGACGACGAAGACGACGACGACGAAGACGACGACGACGAAGAAGACGACGACGAAGACGACGACGACGAAGACGACGACGACGAAGACGACGACGACGAAGACGACGACGACGAAGACGACGACGACGAAGACGACGACGACGAAGACGACGACGACGAAGACGACGACGACGAAGACGACGACGACGAAGACGACGACGACGAAGACGACGACGACGAAGACGACGACGACGAAGAAGACGACGACGAAGACGACGACGACGAAGAAGACGACGACGAAGACGACGACGACGAAGACGACGACGACGAAGACGACGACGACGAAGAAGACGACGACGAAGACGACGACGATGAAAATGACGACGAAGGCGACGACGACGAAGAAGACGACGACGAAGAAGACGACGACAAAGACGACGACGACGAAGAAGACAACGACGAAGAAGACGACGACGAATTCGACGACGACGAAGACGACGACGACGAAGAAGACGACGACGAAGAAGACGACGACGAAGAAGACGACGCCGAAGACGACGACGACGAAGAAGACGACGACGAAGATGACGACGACGACGAAGACGAAGATGACGACGAAGAAGACGATAACGAAGAAGACGACGACGAAGAAGACGACGACGAAGAAGACGACGACGACGAAGACGACGACGACGAAGACGACGACGACGAAGACGACGACGACGAAGAAGACGACGACGACGAAGACGACGACGACGAAGACGACGACGACGAAGACGACGATGACGAAGACGACGACGAAGAAGACGACGAGGAAGAAGACGACGACGAAGAAGACGACGACGACGAAGACGACGACGACGAAGACGGCGACGACGAAGCCGACGACGACGAAGAAGACGACGACGACGAAGACGACGACAACGAAGACGACGACGACGAAGAAGACGACGACGAAGACGACGACGACGAAGAAGACGACGACAAAGACGACGACGACGAAGAAGACGATGATGAAGAAGACGACGACGAAGTCGCCGACGACGAAGACGACGACGACGAAGAAGACGACGACGAAGAAGACGACGACGAAGAAGACGACGCCGAAGACGACGACGACGAAGAAGACAATGACGAAGTCGACGACGACGAAGACGACGACGACGAAGAAGACGACGACGAAGATGACAACGACGAAGACGACAACGACGAAGAAGACGACGACGAAGACGACGACGACGACGAAGACGAAGACGACGACGAAGAAGACGACAAGGAAGAAGACGACGACGAAGAAGACGACGACGAAGACGACGACGACGAAGACGACGACGACGAAGAGGACGACGACGAAGACGACGACGACGAAGAAGACGACGACGATGAAGACGACGACGAAGACGACGACGACGAAGAAGACGATGACGAAGACGACGACGACGACGAAGACGACGACGACGAAGACGACGACGACGAAGACGACGACGACGAAGAAGACGACGACGAAGACGACGACGACGAAGAAGACGACGACGAAGACGACGACGACGAAGAAGATGACGACGAAGACGACGACGACGAAGACGACGACGACGAAGACGACGACGACGAAGAGGACGACGACGAAGACGACGACGACGAAGATGACGACGAAGGCGACGACGACGAAGAAGACGACGACGAAGAAGACGACGACGAAGACGACGACGACGAAGAAGACGACGACGAAGAAGACGACGACGAAGTCGACGAAGACGAAGACGACGACGACGAAGAAGACGACGACGAAGAAGACGACGACGAAGAAGACGACGGCGAAGACGACGACGACGAAGAAGATGACGACGAAGTCGATGACGACGAAGACGACGACGACGAAGAAGACGACGACGAAGACGACGACGACGAAGACGACGATGACGAAGAAGACGACGATGAAGACGACGACGACGACGAAGACGAAGATGACGACGAAGAAGACGATAACGAAGAAGACGACGACGAAGAAGACGACGACGAAGAAGACGACGACGACGAAGACGACGACGACGAAGACGCCGACGACGAAGACGACGACGACGAAGAAGACGACGACGACGACGACGAAGACGACGACGACGAAGACGACGACGACGACGAAGAAGACGACGACGAAGACGACGACGACGAAGACGACGACGACGACGAAGAAGACGACGAGGAAGAAGACGACGACGAAGAAGACGACGACGACGAAGACAACGACGACGAAGACGACGACGACGAAGCCGACGACGACGAAGAAGACGACGACGACGAAGACGACGACGACGACGACGAAGAAGACGACGACGAAGACGACGACGATGAAGACGACGACGACGAAGAAGACGACGACGAAGACGACGACGACGAAGACGACGACGACGAAGACGACGACGACGAAGACGACGACGACGAAGACGACGACGACGAAGACGACGACGAAGACGACGACGACGAAGACGACGACGACGAAGACGACGACGACGAAGACGACGACGACGAAGACGACGACGACGAAGACGACGACGACGAAGACGACGACGACGAAGACGACGACGACGAAGACGACGACGACGAAGACGACGACGAAGAAGACGACGACGAAGACGACGACGACGAAGAAGACGACGATGAAGAAGACGACGACGAAGTCGCCGACGACGAAGACGACGACGATGAAGAAGATGACGACGAAGAAGACGACGACGAAGAAGACGACGCCGAAGACGACGACGACGAAGAAGACGACGACGAAGTCGACGACGACGAAGACGACGACGACGAAGATGACGACGACGAAGATGACGACGACGAAGACGACGACGACGAAGAAGACGACGACGAAGACGACGACGACGATGAAGACGAAGACGACGACGAAGAAGACGACGAGGAAGAAGACGACGACGAAGAAGACGACGACGAAGACGACGACGACGAAGAAGACGACGACGAAGACGACGACGACGAAGAAGACGACGACGACGAAGACGACGACGACGAAGACGACGACGACGAAGAAGACGACGACGAAGACGACGACGACGAAGACGACGACGACGAAGACGACGACGAAGTCGACGACGACGAAGACGACGACGACGAAGACGACGACGACGAAGAAGACGACGACGAAGACGACGACGACGAAGACGACGAGGACGAAGAAGACGACGACGAAGACGACGACGACGAACACGACGACGACGAAGAAGACGACGACGAAGACGACGACGACGAAGAAGACGACGACGAAGACGACGACGACGAAGAAGACGACGACGAAGACGACGACGACGAAGACGACGACGACGAAGACGACGACGACGAAGAAGACGACGACGAAGATGACGACGACGAAGATGACGACGAAGGCGACGACGACGAAGAAGACGAGGACGAAGAAGACGACAACGAAGACGACGACAACGAAGAAGACGACGACGAAGAAGACGATGACGAAGTCGACGACGACGAAGACGACGACGACGAAGAAGACGACGACGAAGAAGACGACGACGAAGAAGACGACGCCGAAGACGACGACGACGAAGAAGACGACGATGAAGTCGACGACGACGAAGACGACGACGACGAAGAAGACGACGACGAAGACGACGACGACGAAGACGACGATGACGAAGAAGACGACGACGAAGACGACGACGACGACGAAGACGAAGATGACGACGAAGAAGACGATAACGAAGAAGACGACGACGAAGAAGACGACGACGAAGAAGACGACGACGACGAAGACGACGACGACGAAGACGACGACGACGAAGACGACGACGAAGAAGACGACGACGACGAAGACGACGACGACGAAGACGACGACGACGACGAAGAAGACGATGACGAAGACGACGATGACGAAGACGACGACGACGAAAACGACGACGACGAAGACGACGACGAAGACGACGACGACGACGAAGAAGACGACAAAGACAACGACGACGACGACGAAGAAGACGACGACGAAGACGACGACGACGAAGACGACGACGACGAAGAAGACGATGACGAAGATGACGACAACGAAGATGACGACGACAAAGAAGACGACGACGAAGACGACGACGACGACGAAGACGAAGACGACGACGAAGAAGACGACGACGAAGAAGACGACGAGGAAGAAGACGACGACGAAGAAGACGACGACGAAGACGACGACGAAGACGACGACGACGAAGACGACGACGACGAAGACGACGACGACGAAGAAGACGACGACGACGAAGACGACGACGACGAAGACGACGACGACGAAGAAGACGACGACGAAGACGACGACGACGAAGATGACGACGACGAAGACGACGACGACGAAGACGACGACGACGAAGACGACGACAACGAAGACGACGACGACGAAGACGACGACGACGAAGAAGACGACGATGAAGACGACGACGACGACGACGACGAAGACGACGACAAAGAAGACGACGACGAAGAAGACGACGACGAAGAAGACGACGACGAAGACGACGACGACGAAGAAGACGAAGAAGACGACGACGACAAAGACGACGATGACGAAGAAGACGACGACAAAGTCGACGACGACGCAGACGACGACGACGAAGAAGACGACGACGAAGATGATGACGACGAAGACGACGACGACGAAGTCGACGACGACGAAGACGACGACGACGAAGAAGACGACGACGAAGACGACGACGACGAAGACGACGAGGACGAAGAAGACAACGACGAAGACGACGACGGCGACGAAGACGAAGATGACGACGAAGAAGATGATGACGAAGAAGACGACGACGAAGAAGACGACGACGAAGAAGACGATGACGACGAAGACGACGACGACGAAGACGATGAAGACGAAGACGACGACGACGAAGAAGACGACGACGACGAAGATGACGACGATGAAGACGACGACGACGACGAAGAAGACGACGACGAAGACGATGACGACGAAGACGACGACGACGAAGACGACGACGACGAAGACGACGACGAAGATGACGACGACGAAGACGACGACGACGAAGACGACGACGACGAAGAAGACGACGACGAAGACGACGACGACGAAGACGACGATGACGAAGACGACGACGACGAAGACGACGACGAAGAAGACGACGACGAAGATGACGACGACGAAGACGACGACGACGAAGACGACGACGACGAAGAAGACGACGACGAAGACGACGACGACGAAGACGACGATGACGAAGAAGACGACGACGAAGACGACGACGACGACGAAGACGAAGATGACGACGAAGAAGACGATAACGAAGAAGACGACGACGAAGAAGACGACGACGAAGAAGACGACGACGACGAAGACGACGACGACGAAGACGACGATGACGAAGACGACGACGAAGAAGACGACGACGACGAAGACGACGACGACGACGACGACGAAGAAGACGACGACGAAGACGACGACGACGAAGACGACGACGACGAAGACGACGACGACGAAGACGACGACGAAGACGACGACGACGACGAAGAAGACGACGAAGACGACGATGACGAAGACGACGACGACGAAGAAGACGACGACGAAGACGACGACGATGAAGACGACGATGACGAAGAAGACGACGACGAAGATGACGACAACGAAGACGACGACGACGAAGAAGACGACGATGAAGACGACGACGACGACGAAGACGAAGACGACGACGAAGAAGACGACGACGAAGAAGACGACGAGGAAGAAGACGACGACGAAGAAGACGACGACGAAGACGACGACGACGAAGACGACGACGACGAAGACGACGACGACGAAGACGACGACGACGAAGAAGACGACGACGACGAAGACGACGACGACGAAGACGACGACGACGAAGAAGACGACGACGAAGACGACGACGACGAAGAGGACGACGACGAAGACGACGACGACGAAGACGACGACGACGAAGACGACGACGACGAAGACGACGACGACGAAGACGACGATGACGAAGAAGACGACGACGAAGACGACGACGACGACGATGACGAAGACGACGATGAAGAAGACGACGACGAAGAAGACGACGACGAAGAAGACGACGACGAAGAAGACGACGACGACGAAGAAGACGAAGAAGACGACGACGACAAAGACGACGATGACATAGAAGACGACGACAAAGTCGACGACGACGCAGACGACGACAACGAAGAAGACGACGACGAAGATGATGACGATGAAGACGACGACGACGAAGTCGACGACGACGAAGACGACGACGACGAAGAAGATGACGACGAAGACGACGACGACGAAGACGACGAGGACGAAGAAGACGACGACGAAGACGACGACGACGACGAAGACGAAGATGACGACGAAGAAGATGATGACGAAGAAGACGACGACGAAGAAGACGACGACGAAGAAGACGATGACGACGAAGACGACGACGACTAAGACGATGAAGACGAAGACGACGACGACGAAGAAGACGACGACGACGAAGACAACGACGATGAAGACGACGACGACGACGAAGAAGACGACGACGAAGACAACGACGACGAAGACGACGACGACGAAGACGACGACGACGAAGACGACGACGAAGACGACGACGACGACGAAGAAGACGACGAAGACGATGACGACGAAGACGAAGACGACGAAGAAGACGACGACGAAGTCGACGACGACGAAGACGACGACGACGAAGAAGACGACGACGAAGATGACGACGACGAAGACGACGACGACAAAGAAGACGACGATGAAGACGACGACGACGACGAAGACGAAGACGACGACGAAGAAGACGACGACGAAGACGACGACGACGAAGACGACGACGACGAAGACGACGACGACGAAGAAGACGACGACGAAGACGACGACGACGACGAAGACGAAGACGACGACGAAGAAGACGACGACGAAGAAGACGACGATGAAGAAGACGACGACGACGAAGACGACGACGACGAAGACGACGACGACGAAGACGACGACGACGAAGACGACGACGACGAAGAAGACGACGACGACGAAGACGACGACGAGGAAGACGACGACGACGAAGAAGACGACGACGAAGACGACGACGACGAAGAAGACGACGACGAAGACGACGACGAAGAAGACGACGACGACGAAGAAGACGACGACGAAGATGACTACGACGACGATGACGAAGACGACGACGAAGACGACGACGAAGAAGACGACGACGAAGAAGACGACGACGAAGAAGACGACGACGACGAAGAAGACGAAGAAGACGACGACGACGAAGACGACGATGACGAAGAAGACGACGACAAAGTCGACGACGACGCAGACGACGACGACGAAGAAGACGACGACGAAGATGACGACGACGAAGACGACGACGACGAAGTCGACGACGACGAAGACGACGACGACGAAGAAGACGACGACGAAGACGACGACGACGAAGACGACGAGGACGAAGAAGACGACGACGAAGACGACGACGACGACGAAGACGAAGATGACGACGAAGAAGACGATGACGAAGAAGACGACGACGAAGAAGACGACGACGAAGAAGACGATGACGACGAAGACGACGACGACGAAGACGATGACGACGAAGACGACGACGACGAAGAAGACGACGACGACGAAGACGACGACGATGAAGACGACGACGACGACGAAGAAGACGACGACGAATACGACGAAGACGAAGACAACGACGACGAAGACGACGACGACGAATACGACGATGAAGACGACGACGACGACGAAGAAGACGAAGAAGACGATGACGACGAAGACGAAGACGACGAAGAAGACGACGACGAAGTCGACGACGACGAAGACGACGACGACGAAGAAGACGACGACGAAGATGACGACGATGAAGACGACGACGACGAAGAAGACGACGATGAAGACGACGACGACGACGAAGACGAAGACGACGACGAAGAAGACGACGACGAAGAAGACGACGACGAAGAAGACGACGACGACGAAGACGACGACGACGAAGACGACGATGACGAAGATGACGACGATGAAGTCGACGACGACGCAGATGACGACGACGAAGAAGACGACGACGAAGATGACGACGACGAAGACGACGAGGACGAAGAAGACGATGACGAAGACGACGACGACGACGAAGACGAAGATGACGACGAAGAAGACGATGACGAAGAAGACGACGACGAAGAAGACGACGACGAAGAAGACGATGACGACGAAGACGACGACGACGAAGACGATGACGACGAAGACGACGACGACGAAGAAGACGACGACGACGAAGACGACGACGATGAAGACGACGACGACGACGAAGAAGACGACGACGAAGACGACGACGACAAAGACGACGACGACGAAGACGATGACGACGAAGACGACGACGAAGACGACGACGACGACGAAGAAGACGACGAAGACGATGACGACGAAGACGAAGACGACGAAGAAGACGACGACGAAGTCGACGACGACGAAGACGACGACGACGAAGAAGACGACGACGAAGATGACGACGATGAAGACGACGACGACGAAGAAGACGACGATGAAGACGACGACGACGACGAAGACGAAGACGACGACGAAGAAGACGACGACGAAGAAGACGACGACGAAGAAGACGACGACGACGAAGACGACGACGACGAAGACGACGATGACGAAGACGACGACGACGAAGAAGACGACGACAACGAAGACGACGACGACGAAGACGACGACGACGAAGACGACGATGAAGACGACGACGACGACGAAGAAGACGATGAAGATGACGACGACGAAGTCGACGATGACGAAGAAGACGACGACGAAGTCGACGACGACGTAGATGACGACGACGAAGAAGACGACGACGAAGATGACGACGACGAAGACGACGACGACGAAGAAGACGACGACGAAGACGACGACGAACAAGACGACGCCGAAGACGACGACGACGAAGAAGACGACGACGAAGTCGACGACGACGAAGACGACGACGACGAAGAAGACGACGACGAAGACGACGACGACGAAGACGACGACGACGAAGAAGACGACGACGAAGACGACGACGACGACGAAGACGAAGACGACGACGAAGAAGACAAGGACGAAGAAGACGACGACGAAGAAGACGACGACGAAGAAGACGACGACGACGAAGACGACGACGACGAAGACGACGACGACGAAGACGACGATGCCGAAGACGACGACGACAAAGAAGACGACGACGACGAAGACAACGACGATGAAGACGACGACGACGAAGACGACGACGACGAAGAAGACGACGACGACGAAGACGACGACGACGAAGACGACGACGACGAAGAAGACGACGACGAAGACGACGACGACGAAGACGACGACGACGAAGACGACGACGACGAAGACGACGACGACGAAGACGACGACGACGAAGACGACGACGACGAAGACGACGACGACGAAGACGACGACGACGAAGACGACGACGAGGAAGGCGACGATGACGAAGACGACGACGACGAAGACGACGACGACGAAGACGACGACGACGAAGAAGACGACGACGAAGACGACGACGACGAAGACGACGACGACGAAGACGACGACGACGAAGACGACGACGACGAAGACGACGACGACGAAGACGACGACGACGAAGACGACGACGACGAAGACGACGACGATGAAGACGACGACGACGA
Source organism: Malacoraja senta (assembly GCA_038087875.1). Lineage (NCBI taxonomy): Eukaryota > Metazoa > Chordata > Chondrichthyes > Rajiformes > Rajidae > Malacoraja > Malacoraja senta. The sequence goes on from JAXLNO010005971.1 coordinate 98,502, forward strand.
AGACGACGACGAAGACGACGACGACGAAGAAGACGACGACGAAGACGACGACGACGAAGAAGACGACGACGAAGATGACGACGACGAAGAAGACGACAACGAAGACGACGACGACGAAAAAGACGACGACGAAGACGATGACGACGAAGACGACGACGACGAAGACGACGACGACGAAGAAGACGACGACGAAGACGACGACGACGAAGACGACGACGACGAAGAAGACGACGACGAAGAAGACGACGACGAAGACGACGATGACGAAGAAGACGATGATGAAGAAGACGACGACGAAGTCGCCGACGACGAAGACGACGACGACGAAGAAGACGACGACGAAGAAGACGACGACGAAGAAGACGACGCCGAAGACGACGACGACGAAGAAGACGACGACGAAGTCGACGACGACGAAGACGACGACGACGAAGAAGACGACGACGAAGATGACAACGACGAAGACGACAACGACGAAGAAGACGACGACGAAGACGACGACGACGACGAAGACGAAGCGACGACGAAGAAGACGACAAGGAAGAAGACGACGACGAAGAAGACGACGACGAAGACGACGACGACGAAGATGACGACGACGAAGACGACGACAATGAAGACGACGACGACGAAGAAGACGACGACGACGAAGACGACGACGACGAAGACGACGACGACGAAGACGACGACGACGAAGACGACGACGACGAAGACGACGACGACGAAGACGACGACCACGAAGACGACGACGACGAAGACGACGACGACGAAGACGACGACGACGAAGACGACGACGACGAAGACGACGACGACGAAGACGACGACGACGAAGACGACGACGACGAAGACGACGACGACGACGAAGAAGACGACGACGAAGACGACGACGACGAAGAAGACGACGACGAAGACGACGACAAAGAAGACGACGACGAAGACGACGACGACGAAGACGACGACGACAAAGACGACGACGACGAAGAAGACGACGACGAAGACGACGACGATGAAGATGACGATGAAGGCGACGACGACGAAGAAGAGGACGACGAAGAAGACGACGACGAAGACGACGACGACGAAGAAGACTACGACAAAGAAGACGACGACGAAGTCGACGACGACGAAGACGACGACGACGAAGAAGACGACGACGAAGAAGACGACGACGAAGAAGACGACGCCGAAGACGACGACGACGAAGAAGACGATGACGAAGTCGACTACGACGAAGACGACGACGACGAAGAAGACGACGACGTAGACGACGACGACGAAGACGACGATGACGAAGAAGACGACGACGAAGATGACGACGACGACGAAGACGAAGATGACGACGAAGAAGACGATAACGAAGAAGACGACGACGAAGAAGACGACGACGAAGAAGACGACGACGACGAAGACGACGACGACGAAGACGACGACGACGAAGACGACGACGACGAAGAAGACGACGACGATGAAGACGACGACGACGAAGACGACGACGACGACGAAGAAGACGACGACGAAGACGACGACGACGAAGACGACGACGACGAAGACGACGACGAAGAAGACGACGAGGAAGAAGACGACGACGAAGAGGACGACGACGACGAAGACGACGACGACGAAGACGACGACGACGAAGCCGACGACGACGAAGAAGACGACGACGACGAAGACGACGACAACGAAGACGACGACAACGAAGAAGACGACGACGAAGACGACGACAACGAAGAAGACGACGACGAAGACGACGACGACGAAGAAGACGATGATGAAGAAGACGACGACGAAGTCGCCGACGACGAAGAAGACGACGACGAAGACGACGACGACGAAGACGACGATGACGAAGAAGACGACGACGAAGATGACGACGACGACGAAGACGAAGATGACGACGAAGAAGATGATAACGAAGAAGACGACGACGAAGAAGACGACGACGAAGAAGACGACGACGAAGACGACGACGACGAAGACGACGACGACGAAGACGACGACGACGAAGAAGACGACGACGACGAAGACGACGACGAAGAAGACGACGAGGAAGAAGACGACGACGAAGAAGACGACGACGACGAAGACGACGACGACGAAGACGACGACGACGATGCCGACGACGACGAAGAAGACGACGACGATGAAGACGACGACAACGAAGACGACGACGACGAAGAAGACGACGACGAAGACGATGACGACGAAGAAGACGACGACGAAGACGACGACGACAAAGAAGACGATGATGAAGAAGACGACGACGAAGTCGCCGACGACGAAGAAGACGACGACGAAGACGACGACGACGAAGACGACGATGACGAAGAAGACGATGACGAAGATGACGACGACGACGAAGACGAAGATGACGACGAAGAAGACGATAATGAAGAAGACGACGACGAAGAAGACGACGACGAAGAAGACGACGACGACGAAGACGACGACGACGAAGACGACGACGACGAAGATGACGACGACGAAGAAGACGACGACGACGGAGACGACGACGACGAAGACGACGACGACGACGAAGAAGACGACGACGAAGACGACGACGACGAAGACGACGACGACGAAGACGACGACGAAGAAGACGACGAGGAAGAAGACGACGAGGAAGAAGACGACGACGACGAAGACGACGACGACGAAGACGACGACGACGAAGCCGACGACGACGAAGAAGACGACGACGAAGATGACGACGACGAAGAAGACGACGACGAAGACGACGACGACGAAGAAGACGACGACGAAGACGATGACGACGAAGACGACGACGACAAAGACGACGACGACGAAGAAGACGACGACGAAGACGATGACGACGAAGACGACGACGACGAAGAAGACGACGACGAAGAAGACGACGACGAAGACGACGACGACGAAGAAGACGATGATGAAGAAGACGACGACGAAGTCGCCGACGACGAAGACGACGACGACGAAGAAGCCGACGACGAAGAAGACGACGACGAAGAAGACGACGCCGAAGACGACGACGACGAAGAAGACGATGACGAAGTCGACGACGACGAAGACGACGAAGACGACGACGACGAAGATGACAACGATGAAGACGACAACGACGAAGAAGATGACGATGAAGACGACGACGACGACGAAGACGAAGCGACGACGAAGAAGACGACAAGGAAGAAGACGACGACGAAGAAGACGACGACGAAGACGACGACGACGACGACGACGAAGACGACGACGACGAAGACGACGACGACGAAGACGACGACGACGAAGAAGACGACGACGACGAAGACGACGACGACGAAGACGACGACGACGAAGACGACGACGAAGACGACGACGACGAAGACGACGACGATGAAGACGACGACGACGAAGACGACGACGACGAAGACGACGACGACGAAGACGACGACGACGAAGACGACGACGACGAAGACGACGACGACGAAGACGACGACGACGAAGACGACGACGACGAAGACGACGACGACGAAGACGACGACGACGAAGACGACGACGACGAAGAAGACGACGACGAAGACGACGACGACGAAGAAGACGACGACGAAGACGACGACGACAAAGAAGACGACGACGAAGACGACGACGACGAAGACGACGACGACGAAGACGACGACGACGAAGAAGACGACGACGAAGATGACGACGATGAAGATGACGACGAAGGCGACGACGACGAAGAAGACGACGACGAAGAAGACGACGACGAAGACGACGACGACGAAGAAGACAACGACGAAGAAGACGACGACGAAGTCGACGACGACGAAGACGACGACGACGAAGAAGACGACGACGAAGAAGACGACGACGAAGAAGACGACGACGAAGAAGACGACGCCGAAGACGATGACGACGAAGAAGACGACGACGAAGTCGACTACGACGAAGACGACGACGACGAAGAAGACGACGACGAAGACGACGACGACGAAGACGACGATGACGAAGAAGACGACGACGAAGATGACGACGACGACGAAGACGAAGATGACGACGAAGAAGACGATAACGAAGAAGACGACGACGAAGAAGACGACGACGAAGAAGACGATGACGACGAAGACGACGACGACGAAGACGACGACGACGAAGACGACGACGACGAAGAAGACGATGACGACGAAGACGATGACGACGAAGACGACGACGACGAAGAAGACGACGACGAAGACGACGACGAAGACGACGACGATGAGACGACGAGACGACGAAGAAGACGACGAGGAAGAAGACGACGACGAAGAAGACGACGACGACGAAGACGACGACGACGAAGACGACGACGACGAAGCCGACGACGACGAAGAAGACGACGACGACGAAGACGACGACAACGAAGACGACGACGACGAAGAAGACGACGACGAAGACGACGACGACGAAGAAGACGACGACGAAGACGACGACGACGAAGAAGACGACGATGAAGAAGACGACGACGAAGTCGCCGACGACGAAGACGACGACGACGAAGAAGACGACGACGAAGAAGACGACGACGAAGAAGACGACGCCGAAGACGACGACGACGAAGAAGACGATGACGAAGTCGACGACGACGAAGACGACGACGACGAAGAAGACGACGACGAAGATGACAACGACGAAGACGACAACGACGAAGAAGACGACGACGAAGACGACGACGACGACGAAGACGAAGACGACGACGAAGAAGACGACAAGAAGAAGACGACGACGAAGAAGACGACGACGAAGACGACGACGACGAAGACGACGACGACGAAGACGACGACGACGAAGACAACGACGACGAAGACGACGACGACGAAGAAGACGACGACGACGACGAAGACGACGACGACAAAGAAGACGACGACGAAGACGACGACGACGAAGACGACGACGACGAAGACGACGACGACGAAGACGACGACGACGAAGAAGACGACGACGAAGACGACAACGACGAAGAAGACGACGACGAAGACGACGACGACGAAGAAGACGTCGACGAAGACGACGACGACGAAGACGACGACGACGAAGATGACGACGACGAAGAGGATGACGACGAAGACGACGACGACGAAGATGACGACGAAGGCGACGACGACGAAGAAGACGACGACGAAGAAGACGACGACGAAGACGACGACGACGAAGAAGACAACGACGAAGAAGACGACGACGAAGTCGCCGAAGACGAAGACGACGACGACGAAGAAGACGACGACGAAGAAGACGACGACGAAGAAGACGACGCCGAAGACGACGACGACGAAGAAGACGACGACGAAGTCGACGACGACGAAGACGACGACGACGAAGAAGACGACGACGAAGACGACGACGACGAAGACGACGATGACGAAGAAGACGACGATGAAGACGACGACGACGACGAAGACGAAGATGACGACGAAGACGACGACGACAAAGAAGACGACGACGAAGACGACGACGACGAAGACGACGACGACGAAGACGACGACGACGAAGACGACGACGACGAAGAAGACGACGACGAAGACGACAACGACGAAGAAGACGACGACGAAGACGACGACGACGAAGAAGACGTCGACGAAGACGACGACGACGAAGACGACGACGACGAAGATGACGACGACGAAGAGGATGACGACGAAGACGACGACGACGAAGATGACGACGAAGGCGACGACGACGAAGAAGACGACGACGAAGAAGACGACGACGAAGACGACGACGACGAAGAAGACAACGACGAAGAAGACGACGACGAAGTCGCCGAAGACGAAGACGACGACGACGAAGAAGACGACGACGAAGAAGACGACGACGAAGAAGACGACGCCGAAGACGACGACGACGAAGAAGACGACGACGAAGTCGACGACGACGAAGACGACGACGACGAAGAAGACGACGACGAAGACGACGACGACGAAGACGACGATGACGAAGAAGACGACGATGAAGACGACGACGACGACGAAGACGAAGATGACGACGAAGAAGACGATAACGAAGAAGACGACGACGAATAAGACGACGACGAAGAAGACGACGACGACGAAGACGACGACGACGAAGACGACGACGACGAAGACGACGACGACGAAGAAGACGACGACGACGAAGACGACGACGACGAAGACGACGACGACGACGAAGATGACGACGACGAAGACGACGACGACGAAGACGACGACGACGAAGACGACGACGAAGAAGACGACGAGGAAGAAGTCGACGACGAAGAAGACGACGACGACGAAGACGATGACGACGAAGACGACGACGACGAAGCCGACGACGACGAAGAAGACGACGACGACGAAGACGACGACGACGAAGACGACGAGGACGAAGAAGACGACGACGAAGACGACGACGACGAAGACGACGACGACGAAGACGACGACGACGAAGACGACGACGACGAAGACGACGACGAAGAAGACGACGACGACGAAGACGACGACGACGAAGACGACGACGACGAAGACGACGACGACGAGACGACGACGACCGAAGACGACGACGACGAAGACGACGACGACGAAGACGACGACGAAGACGACGACGACGAAGAAGACGATGATGAAGAAGACGACGACGAAGTCGCCGACGACGAAGACGACGACGACGAAGAAGACGACGATGAAGAAGACGACGACGAAGAAGACGACGCCGAAGACGACGACGACGAAGAAGATGACGACGAAGTCGACGACGACGAAGACACGACGACGACGAAGAAGACGACGACGAAGATGATGATGACGAAGACGACAACGACGAAGAAGACGACGACGCAGACGACGACGACGACGAAGACGAAGATGACGACGAAGAAGACGACGAGGAAGAAGACGACGACGAAGAAGACGACGACGAAGACGACGACGACGAAGACGATGACGACGAAGACGACGACGACGAAGACGACGACGACGAAGAAGACGACGACGACGAAGACGACGACGAAGACGACGACGACGACGAAGACGAAGACGACGACGAAGAAGACGACAAGGAAGAAGACGACGACGAAGAGACGACGACGAGACGACGACGACGAAGCGACGACGACGAAGACAACGACGACGAAGCCGACGACGACAACGACGACGAAGCCGACGACGACGAAGAAGACGACGACGACGACGAAGACGACGACGACAAAGAAGACGACGATGAAGACGACGACGACGAAGACGACGACGACGAAGACGACGACGACGAAGACGATGACGACGAAGAAGACGACGACGAAGACGACAACGACGAAGAAGACGACGACGAAGACGACGACGACGAAGAAGACGTCGACGAAGACGACGACGACGAAGACGACGACGACGAAGATGACGACGACGAAGAGGATGACGACGAAGACGACGACGACGAAGATGACGACGAAGGCGACGACGACGAAGAAGACGACGACGAAGAAGACGACGACGAAGACGACGACGACGAAGAAGACAACGACGAAGAAGACGACGACGAAGTCGCCGAAGACGAAGACGACGACGACGAAGAAGACGACGACGAAGAAGACGACGACGAAGAAGACGATGCCGAAGACGACGACGACGAAGAAGACGACGACGAAGTCGACGACGACGAAGACGACGACGACGAAGAAGACGACGACGAAGACGACGACGACGAAGACGACGATGACGAAGAAGACGACGATGAAGACGACGACGACGACGAAGACGAAGATGACGACGAAGAAGACGATAACGAAGAAGACGACGACGAATAAGACGACGACGAAGAAGACGACGACGACGAAGACGACGACGACGAAGACGACGATGACGAAGACGACGACGACGAAGAAGACGACGACGACGAAGACGACGACGACGAAGACGACGACGACGACGAAGATGACGACGACGAAGACGACGACGACGAAGACGACGACGACGAAGACGACGACGAAGAAGACGACGAGGAAGAAGACGACGACGAAGAAGACGACGACGACGAAGACGATGACGACGAAGACGACGACGACGAAGCCGACGACGACGAAGAAGACGACGACGACGAAGACGACGACGACGAAGACGACGACGACGAAGAAGAAGACGACGAAGACGACGACGACGAAGACGACGACGACGAAGACGACGACGACGAAGACGACGACGACGACAACGAAGACGACGACGACGAAGACGACGACAACGAAGAAGACGACGACGAAGACGACGACGACGAAGAAGACGACGACGAAGACGACGACGACAAAGAAGACGACGACGAAGACGACGACGACGAAGACGACGACGACGAAGACGACGACGACGAAGAAGACGACGACGAAGATGACGACGATGAAGATGACGACGAAGGCGACGACGACGAAGAAGACGACGACGAAGAAGACGACGACGAAGACGACGACGACGAAGAAGACAACGACGAAGAAGACGACGACGAAGTCGACGACGACGAAGACGACGACGACGAAGAAGACGACGACGAAGAAGACGACGACGAAGAAGACGACGCCGAAGACGACGACGACGAAGAAGACGACGACGAAGTCGACTACGACGAAGACGACGACGACGAAGAAGACGACGACGAAGACGACGACGATGAAGACGACGATGACGAAGAAGACGACGACGAAGATGACGACGACGACGAAGACGAAGATGACGACGAAGAAGACGATAACGAAGAAGACGACGACGAAGAAGACGACGACGAAGAAGACGATGACGACGAAGACGACGACGACGAAGACGACGACGACGAAGACGACGACGACGAAGAAGACGATGACGACGAAGACGATGACGACGAAGACGACGACGACGAAGAAGACGACGACGAAGACGACGACGACGAAGACGACGACGATGAAGACGACGACGAAGAAGACGACGAGGAAGAAGACGACGACGAAGAAGACGACGACGACGAAGACGACGACGACGAAGACGACGACGACGAAGCCGACGACGACGAGAAGACGACGACGACGAAGACGACGACAACGAAGACGACGACGACGAAGAAGACGACGACGAAGACGACGACGACGAAGAAGACGACGACGAAGACGACGACGACGAAGAAGACGATGATGAAGAAGACGACGACGAAGTCGCCGACGACGAAGACGACGACGACGAAGAAGACGACGACGAAGAAGACGACGACGAAGAAGACGACGCCGAAGACGACGACGACGAAGAAGACGATGACGAAGTCGACGACGACGAAGACGACGACGACGAAGAAGACGACGACGAAGATGACAACGACGAAGACGACAACGACGAAGAAGACGACGACGAAGACGACGACGACGACGAAGACGAAGACGACGACGAAGAAGACGACAAGGAAGAAGACGACGACGAAGAAGACGACGACGAAGACGACGACGACGAAGACGACGACGACGAAGACGACGACGACGAAGACAACGACGACGAAGACGACGACGACGAAGAAGACGACGACGACGACGAAGACGACGACGACAAAGAAGACGACGACGAAGACGACGACGACGAAGACGACGACGACGAAGACGACGACGACGAAGACGACGACGACGAAGAAGACGACGACGAAGACGACAACGACGAAGAAGACGACGACGAAGACGACGACGACGAAGAAGACGTCGACGAAGACGACGACGACGAAGACGACGACGACGAAGATGACGACGACGAAGAGGATGACGACGAAGACGACGACGACGAAGATGACGACGAAGGCGACGACGACGAAGAAGACGACGACGAAGAAGACGACGACGAAGACGACGACGACGAAGAAGACAACGACGAAGAAGACGACGACGAAGTCGCCGAAGACGAAGACGACGACGACGAAGAAGACGACGACGAAGAAGACGACGACGAAGAAGACGACGCCGAAGACGACGACGACGAAGAAGACGACGACGAAGTCGACGACGACGAAGACGACGACGACGAAGAAGACGACGACGAAGACGACGACGACGAAGACGACGATGACGAAGAAGACGACGATGAAGACGACGACGACGACGAAGACGAAGATGACGACGAAGAAGACGATAACGAAGAAGACGACGACGAATAAGACGACGACGAAGAAGACGACGACGACGAAGACGACGACGACGAAGACGACGACGACGAAGACGACGACGACGAAGAAGACGACGACGACGAAGACGACGACGACGAAGACGACGACGACGACGAAGATGACGACGACGAAGACGACGACGATGAAGACGACGACGACGAAGACGACGACGAAGAAGACGACGAGGAAGAAGTCGACGACGAAGAAGAAGACGACGACGACGAAGACGATGACGACGAAGACGACGACGACGAAGCCGACGACGACGAAGAAGACGACGACGACGAAGACGACGACGACGAAGACGACGATGACGAAGAAGACGACGACGAAGACGACGACGACGAAGACGACGACGACGAAGACGACGACGACGAAGACGACGACGACGAAGACGACGACGACGAAGACGACGACGACGAAGACGACGACGACGAAGACGACGACGACGAAGACGACGACGACGAAGACGACGACGACGAAGACGACGACGACGAAGACGACGACGACGAAGACGACGACGACGAAGACGACGACGACGAAGACGACGACGAAGAAGACGACGACGAAGACGACGACGCCGAAGACGACGACGACGAAGAAGACGACGACGAAGTCGACGACGACGAAGACGACGACGACGAAGAAGACGACGACGAAGATGACGACGACGAAGACGACAACGACGAAGAAGACGACGACGAAGACGACGACGACGACGAAGACGAAGACGACGACGAAGAAGACGACGAGGAAGAAGACGACGACGAAGAAGACGACGACGAAGACGACGACGACGAAGACGATGACGACGAAGACGACGACGACGAAGACGACGACGACGAAGAAGACGACGACGACGATGACGACGACGAAGACGACGACGACGACGAAGACGAAGACGACGACGAAGAAGACGACAAGGAAGAAGACGACGACGAAGAAGACGACGACGAAGACGACGACGACGAAGTCGACGACGACGAAGACGACGACGACGAAGACGACGACGACGAAGACGACGACGACGAAGAAGACGACGACGACGAAGACGACGACGACAAGAAGACGACGACGAAGACGACGACGACGAAGACGACGACGACGAAGACGACGACGACGAAGACGACGACGACGAAGAAGACGACGACGAAGACGACAACGACGAAGAAGACGACGACGAAGACGACGACGACGAAGAAGACGTCGACGAAGACGACGACGACGAAGACGACGACGACGAAGATGACGACGACGAAGAGGATGACGACGAAGACGACGACGACGAAGATGACGACGAAGGCGACGACGACGAAGAAGACGACGACGAAGAAGACGACGACGAAGACGACGACGA